>JAFVLL020041015.1:0-32500 GCA_021397915.2 Tor tambroides
AAAGACGGGTGCCGCCGGTGTTCACGCAGCCTTGTGGAAAGCGCATCGTCCCGTAGCCAGACTGGCCATCAGGCTGTTTAAGGGGATGCATACTGCTGGTGGAGCAGTAGACCCCCAGGTTGCTGAGCAGGCCATTGTTGTTGTTGCAGTGGCCTGGTGCTACGTCCTGGGCAGGGAAGGGGGGCACGCCGTGGTGAGGGAAAGCAGATAGCGGGGAGCTAAGGACGGACAGGTCCATGGACAAGTCCATGCTGCAGCCTGCAGGAGAGCCTGCTGGGGAGTACTCACATTGTGGGGCTTTCACATCCGGCATGGCCACAGAAATAGCTGCCATATTCCAGAAAGGAGCACTGGGATCACAGCCCTGCAGAAATGCACAGACAAGGCATTGACATTATGTTGGCAGAACAATGTCATGCATTTGAAACTGCTCTGCATCTAAACATCAGTAATTCACCAACACCTGCGGTTTAAAAATGATTTAGAGTAAAAATTATAAAGTGTGTGAGTGTCTTATATAGACTTTTGTCAAATTCCGCTCACTATCGCCTTTGCTCTTGCATCAAACTAAAAAATTTTTTCATCAGGGTAATACATTCTATCAATATTTGATAACACTTTAGGGCAGTCTGTTTAGGGCAGTCATGGCCTAATGGATAGAGCGTTGGACTTGTAACCCAAAGGTCGTGGGTTCGAGTCTCAGGTCCAGCAGGAATTATAGGTGGGGGGAGTGAATAACCAGCACTCTCTCCACTCTCAATACCACAACTGAGGTGAGACCCTTGAGCAAGGCACCGAACCCCCAACTGCTCCCTGGGCACCGCAGCATTGGCTGCCCACTGCTCTGGGTGTGTGTTCACAGTGTGTGTGTGTGTGTGTGCGCATGTTTGTTCACTACTCACTGCTGTGTGTGTGTGCGCACTTGGATGGGTTAAATGTGGAGCACAAATTCCAAGTATGGGTCACCATACTTGGCCACACACCACTTCCCTTTCACTTTAGTATAGGGACCAATTCTCACTATTAATTAGTTGCTTATTAGCATGCATTAACATATTGGCTGTTTTTATAAGCAGCAATTTAGGAGTTTATTGAGGCAAAAGTCATAGTTAATGGTTTGTTAATATCGAGAATTGGACCTTAAAATAAAGTGTGACCCAATATTCAAATTAGAAGATACATCAGTACTATAAAGTAAACATATTCCAGATGATATTTTGGCATTTAATTTCTTTTCATTTCTTTTGGCTTTAGTACAATCACATTTAATTAGCATTTTGAAAGATGTTATTTAACAACTTTTCTCATACAGCATAAATGAGTCTTTCTTTTTTATAATTGACTGCTGTGGAAAACATTCTTTTTTTTCTGGCATACTGTTTCTTCATGGCACGTCTGGACAAAAAAATATAAATAAATAACCAAAATATGTAAGAAATATATTCCACTGATAATCCTTGGGTATAAGTCAGCAATTGAGGATTTTAAACTACCAGATAAAATCTGAAATTACCTCAGGTTTCAAAATTAATCATGAGGATGTGCTACCGAGGATTACTGTAGATGATTCTGAAAATGCAAAATTACTTCCTTGAAACATCAATTGTATGTAACATTTGCTAATGGCTTGTATGTAAGGGATTCTGTTACTGCAAAAATGAAATTCACCCCTACATTTCCACATATTTAAAAATGGATTGCGTACACTGTGCAAAGCTACAAATATTCCTCTTGCTGTAGAACTAGTTGCATACTAATCTATATCACATCAAATGATCCTTCCAAAGACAAAACTAAGCTACAGCTAACTAACACAAGGATGTTTAACAGTTCAATAACCACTACAGTAATTATAACGCTCACCATGCGTAGTTCCTATGACTTGTATAATCAAATTCAGATTCTAAAAATGGCTTGTTCTTTTTTACAAATCAAATGGTGGGGGAGAGTATGTCTGGAATTAAAAACATTAAACCGAGAGGGAGGAAAATCAGAAGGGACAGTAATGAAGAGAGCCACAACATTCGCCCGGGGCTCTTATTCCACTAATCAGATGAGAACTGTGGATTAGCAAGGAGAGCGCTTCTCTTTCAAAAATTAGTACAAATTGCCTTGCTTTGGGCCATATTAACATCCACCCGTAATCTCAAACAGAAATCAGGGTCATGCCAGGAGTTACAACAGAACATGTCACAGTAATTCTGGGCAGCAGAGTCAGGACAAATTCATCTAGATGAATATTCATCTTCTTTACATTGCCTGTCAGAGAACAACAATGGCACTGCGATTAGATTGAAAAAGGCGGGAAATCAGCGATTTTAACTGGGGGAAGCCCAGCATGTTCAGGTGTTCAATTTACGTTTGGCCCAATTTAATTAAAATGGAGCTATTGGAATCCCTCTGGTATTATCAGGCTAATTTCAATGCTCCATTTAGGAGATAAGAAGATCGAAAACCCCCTTTTTGTTTTTCAGTGAATTGTACAGTGGAGCGCTCGGGAGGATTCATCTTCGTGGGCGAGTAGACTCACTGTCTCACTGCCAGTGTTTTCTTTCGCTTGCGTTTGAAAACTGCTGACGTGTGAATAAACAGTCAATTAGCATAAGGAGCTTGTTTAATGAGCATGTGGCACAGGATCAGCTCACGCCGGGCCCACTATGTCCTCTCTGTGTGTGACAGACAGGCAGATGCTCCGTTTCCTATTTGAGTAGAATTATTACGGACACAATAAAGCAAGAGCAGACAGTCCCTCACTGAGACAAGAGCTTCGTACCAAGCCAAAAGACTAGAGATTCAATAACACTCAAACTTGAGGATTCATGACAAACTAATCAGGTTCCCTGATTGATTTTACATTATGGACTATATATAACTGTACTATACTTGTATCTTCAGGCCTCTGCTAAAAAGTGTGTTTAGGACTGCAATGTGTTATTCTATTGTTGTGTTAGTCATAAAAACTTACCCCATTTTAATCAACTCTGTGTGTGCACCGTTACTCGGCTTGCTTTAGGCTCTCATTCACAGGCTCTGAGCCAGCAGAATCTCTTTAGGTTTGGATTAGAGGTAGACAAACCATCCACAACGCCAGACTGCTGAGACCTCAAACACAGGCATCTACAAAAGAAGAGAAAAAACGTCAATACAGACATCCAAAAATAATACAAATCAATTTCTGGAACAAACAAAGGATCCTGCAGTATTTCTAAGGATTTTGTGTTTCTGTTTTCTCTGAGAAAATGCATTTGCATTGACTGAGGAAATTTTGTTAAGAAGTCATCATTGGGGTTTCCCTTATACACAAAGAAAATTATTTCTTGGATTAAAGATATTACTAAACCTAATCATTTTCTTGCTTTTTAAGGTCTATTTTTGAATAATATTTAATATTTATAAACAAGTATAAACATAGACAACAAACTGTATTCATTCTCAAATATTCCAAGTCACATGTACTTCGACCTCCTGTAATTCAAGACTCTAAAATTCAAGGCATGTTGTGGAGATGGCTTTACAATTTTATCTCCTCTCACCTCAATATCAGTCAGAGACCTTCTGGAATTAGTTCAAGTTGTGATAGCGGCATATCAGTGAATGCACTTTCAGTGATTTCTCATTACTGAGGGAGACACAGCTCGACCTCCACCAGGATGGAGTCAGGCTTCAGTCAATAAACACATTCAGCTGCTCTTCTACTCCATTGTACTAATCGCAAGAGCTTCTGGTGTTTGACGAATGTCTGTCAGTATGTGGTCCAGCTGCTCACTAACATGTCTCAGAGTAAAAAACCCCTGAGGATTACAGTGGGACAGCGAAATAAGAAGAGGCACCTTTTGAGTTGCACTCGTGATATGCATGCACAAACATTCCATGCGGACACTTTAGTCTGATTTATGACAATGACTCTTATGAGCGGTTCTTTTAATGAATCGTTCAAATTCTTCTCTGAATGAACTCACTGATAGATGATGGAATTTTTGGAATTTGGAAATGTGGAATTTTTATTCTTTTCCATCGAGCCGATGCTGTAGTAAGGCTGCACATTAATCTATGAAAGCGGCTCCATAGGGAATCAAAGACTAAAAGGCCACATATTGATTGTATCTGTAGGTTTGTGTGATAGCACAGCAGGGATGTTTCTAGGTTTAGGGAGGTGGTAAGACATGGAGCGCAGACGGAGATTCACAGTACGATTATGCTGCAGAAGAGTGACCTCATGATTGGTTGTTGAGATTGATCTATTTCGTCTGAGGTCACAATGGCCACAACAGCAGATATCAACCTATTTCTAACCACTGGATTTGTGCTTCCACGAAAAGGATTTTCAAGCTGTTTCCAGGAGCAATTTCAGTGAAAGAGGGGGTCATATAAGTACACTGTTGAAAATAGTTGAAATCTGCATGTTTTGAGAAGAATAGGTTAGCTTTAGGTGAAATGGGGATGGTTTACAGAGTGAATGTGGGTAGAATGTGCTCGGATTAGTACCTGTTGGTGATTTTGCCTAATCCATCTGATCCTGTGGAAAGCCGATATGCGAGAAAGCTCAGGAAGGTCCACTAGCTATTGATCATTGGCTGCTTATCTCCCATATCTTGCAGTAAGTGGACTAAAGGCTATCTTTACGGTCACATTATCCGTATTAGGATTTATATTCTAAATCCTAAATGTGAATGAACTTGCAATGTATGATTTATAGGGATGTAATGATCAATACAAATATGTGACAATTCAAATCAGTTGAGATGTTAAATGAATACAGTTGGGGGTGGGAGTTTATATGGATGTATCTCTGAGGGGAACTGACTATCTTTAGAAAAGTTTTCTTTTAATCTTGCCTCTGTATAATGCATATTAAAAGCCTCGTTCAGACGGTCAGCTCAAATCCGATTTTGTGCATATCCAATTGAAATCCGATCTAGACGACTGACTGTCCACACAGTGTATCGCAACTGTTCATATCCGATTTGTGAGTCCAGAAGCGCTCTTTCATTTTCATTGAATGTGCATTGGTTTCTATGGCAATGCCATTGCATTGTTATGCCTACGCTAAAAACAACAATAACAGCAATACAGTTTGCAAAACAGATGTTGTCTTATGACATGACAACATGTTGCCGTCACGCTGTATTATATTTCGTCTTATGAAGCATCGACAGAAATGCAGGAAGCTGGAACGTGTGACTTTAATTCATACTGCCGTCTCCGCTGGTTTCAACACTCAAAGAGGTGCGTATACTGGCAGTATATTGTCTTTTTACATGGTGTGAGAATGTGAAAAAGCTATGCTAAATCTGATCTGACCAGGTCAGACTGAAATGGATTTCCAGGAATGCAATTTGAATTGGATTCCAAAACACATATGAATGTAGCTTGAAACGGATTTGCAAAAATTTTTGGATTTCACGTAGTTCGTTGGCATTCAGACTAAATATGATCAGATTTCAATCAGATTTGCACAGAAATCGGATTTGGGCTGACAGTCTGAATGAGGCTAAAGTAGGAACGCTGCTTTGTTTACAGCGGCAGCCAAGGAAATGCTGTATCGCTGCTGTTCCATAAGCGCCACCTGCTGTCAGATAGTGAATTGGCAGTTCTCATTCTGTTTTTGCTTTAAATTCTGAAATTATTCAATTTAATTTAGGTCAAAAACTGCTCATGCTGCATGCTTGGATCGTGATTAAAATACAGTGGTAAAAATACCTCTATTTTTAAATGGAAAGAGCACAGGCAAAGGCTTAGTTTGTTTATATGAAGAGATTTCTTTGTATTATTTATTTATTTGATTTGGGGTTTGTTTTAACGTTTCAATTTAGTTATATTTTCTACATATTTTAATTTCACAAAGAAATGTGCATCATTTTGTCAGAGCAATAATAAAAGGACACCTCTTCATTTATAATTTGTCTTAAATCTCATTTTGGTAAAAAAAAAAAAAAAACCTGAGAAAATCGTATTGTGAAATCAGTATCGTGAATCGTATTGTATCGTGTGAATCGTTACGCCTAATGATTTAGATTTATGATGTTATAATTTTTTTCAACATCCAAAAAACAGGCCAAATTCATCAGGCAAATTTATGATCCTAAGTTTAACCTAAGTTACATAAAACATAAATAATGCATTATAAAAAAACACGGAATCGCAAACAAATGATACCACTTCATTCATTCATAAATTAACTTACAGATCATTAACAAACTACTTATCCACTTGCACAAATACACACACATTATACATACATTTTTGAACACAGTATGTTTGAATACTATTTAAATTTTATATAATTTTTTAAAAGAACTCTTTTTTTAAGACAGGATGTTTGAATACTATTCCTTGTAAATTTAGTTAGCTAGTGGAATTGGATTTATACAATTAAGTGTCTTTTGAGCCCAAACACTTTTTTGGCCACTCTAAAGCTTGAATAATGCTTCACAGCATTGTTCCATCATCTGTTTCTGAGTCAGATGAAGTAGTCATGGAGGTGAGGTAGTTACAGTAGAAGCGAGTGCTGTATAATCAGATGCAGAACTGAAGAGCTTCTCTATTACCTGTCAGTGGAGCACCGCGCTCATTCTGACAAGAGCAGCCGAGACAGAGCTGGGTTACGGCTCTTCAAAGTAAGAAGAGACGGCATCATAACATGTTAGAGTGAGGCTCAGGAGAGGTGAAGACTCAAGTACTAGCATACCTCAGTTAATTATGCTTCAACTCCGCCATGACTTCACTGCATTCAAACAAAATGTAGTGTCTATCATATCTGCAATATCTAAGGTAAATAAAAAGCAATAGTTTGTTACATTCAATAATCACATGTATGCAAGGTGTCCAAGGTGAATACCGTACATCATGCAGATTAAAAAAAAAACCCTTGACAGATATACTATAGGGTGTGTCTTTTCCTGTAGCTCAAGACTGTTCAGTGAATATTTTATGCATGTGTAGTGTTAACTGAGCTGTTGAATAATGCATTAGGTAGATTAGGTGAGAGTAGCATTGTTAGTGCACAAGTTTTTCCATAAACACATTAGTCTACATACTACTCTTAGATGAGCAGCCCTTTGGTAATAGTGATAGCAGGCTTGACGCACTAGTAATTTGTATATATATTACAAAGCTGTACTGAAGTCATTGCTATCACTAATTGGTGCACGCAGATGTCACAATCTTGCTCGTAAATCATTATATATCTAGCCGAGTATAGACGTTGTCTCAAATAACTAGCACAGATCATGTCATTCTAGCCAGTAACAACGCAAAGGCAATTTACAGAGCTTGCATTTCCACATCAATATGGCGATGAATCAATGTCTGCCGGTCGTCTTGTTGGTGGATGTGTTTAATTAATGACCAAGCTGCCACATGTAATATCATTAGTGCATGATTTCATCCTGTAAATTACAGTGTGATAGATATAATATTAAAGAAGTGCCACTGTAACCCAGTGCATCAGTAAATTTGCTTCCTATAAATTTGCTTCAAATGCTGAATATGAGGACAAACTGTACATGTCTTTCATATAAATATCCACGTTCTAATAAGATAAGGCCACTGCTTACATAATTCATAGAGAGACATGGATGAGGATAAGAATCTTTTCCATGAAATGTATATGCATTGACACTCTGTGTGATGTAACCCTGTCATTAGTTGATTTTTGCCTTGAGAAGCAGAGGGAAATGAAGCAAGATGATAATTGCCTTTCAGACTGATGAATCAATGCACTGCAGCTCCTCACAAGGATTTTTTTCCCTTCTTCCTGAATTAGATAAGTCACATGAACATGACACCGCTGCTCTGAAAGATAAAGCCGGTAGTTAAGGACAAACTGTCAACAGCAGTCGGTACTGCCTTTAGAAACAGTGTGTGCCAGTCAGGGAGAAACAATTATCTATTGCTGCGAAATCATGCAAACTGGATAAGCATTGGAAACATGCCAATCTCCTTCTCAAAAGCAGGCTGACTGTATATCACAGAGTGATACATAAACTGAATAAAACTTAATGATAAATACCAAGTAAATACCTTTTTATTTCAGTAACAAAAATTACTACAGTGAATGTTGGATATAATATAATTTAAATAACATGATGCATGAATATATTTATCAATATGTATAGTTGATGTAAAAGGTGTAAAGTTGACATCAAATGTGTCCTCAGCATCAAAATGATATGTTAAGTGAAGTGATTTTAAGTGAACGTATAATACACTACTGTTTAAAAGTTTCAGAATCAGTAAGATTTTTGTTTTTTAAATTCTCTTATTTGAACAAAAATACAGTAAAAACAGTAATATTGTGAAATATTATTACAATTTAAAATAACTGTTTTCTATAAAAATATATTTTCAAATGTAATTTAATCATGTGGTGTAAAAGCTGAATTTTCTTCAGTCTTCAGTGTCACATGATCCTTCAGAAATCTTTCTAATATGCTGATCTGATGCTCAAGAAACATTTTTTAACTATCATCAATGTTGAAAACAGCTGTGCTTCTTAATATTTTTGAGGAAATGGATACATCTCAGCATTTGCTGATAAATGAGAAGTTTAAAAGAGCAGCATTTATTCAAAATCTTTAAAAGATTATAAATGTCTTTTTAATCATTTTAATGAATAAAAATGAATAAAAGTATGAATATTAATTTACAATTATATATATATATATATATATATATATATATATATATATATGTATTACTTTTTGCACCCTTTTTAATCAGCTTTAGATGTCACTAGTTCATTTCAAATAGACTTGCAGCCTGACAAATGGATTTATAAATATGAGATCATAAAATTGGCATGCATAATTACAAAAGAATGCTATTTTATACAGTATTTGTTTGAGTAAAGCTTGTCACACCATAGCTTGTCCCAAATCATTTCATGTCAATTACCCACATACCACAGTACCACAGTATAATCATCAGATGCCATCACTGCACCATGGTACCACCTCAGTGCTTTTTGTAAGGCTTCCTTGGTCAGTAAACTTGTGAAGAAGGTTTTTAAAAGCAGTCAGCAGCATCTAGTCAGCCAAGGACTCTTCCTCTTCATTACTCCTAAGTGCGGCTCTGTTTGTGTTTTCATTGGATAATGACACCAGCAGCTCTGGCAACAGTAACAATAACAAAAACAACCTACGAACCTGCCGACTTCACACTTATCAACCTCCAGAGAGAAAGAGAGCATGCTATGGATCCAGTGTGAAATACTGTGAAGATAACAAGAGAAAACTGTGCCAAGGACAGAGAGGGATGGGATAGGACAGGACAGGAAAGAGTGATTGATAGGTGAGAGCAGAAAGCCTGATAAAAGGGTTAGGTGTGGAGAGCAGGAGTGATGAGAGATGAGAGGTAGAAGGAGGAGAGCAGACATGAGAGAGAGGTGGAGAGACAGAGAACATCCCAGGAGCTCCGCTGATAGGCAACAGCGCTTGTAATAAGGCAGGATTGCTCTAAGAAGCAGATGGCCCTGTGGCAGAGAGAGAGACAGAGATATGGCCTAAACAGAAAACGATAATATCATGGAATCACTGATAGCTCTCATTTCTCCCTCACTGCCATCTGCACTACTCTGTGCTGGACTTCACAACTAGTTCAGACCATAGCTTTAGGGGAAAAACAAAATTTAAGTTGTTATTCACTGAAAATTATACCCCAATAGTTTTACTTTGAGAGAAAATACCAAAAAAAAAAGCCAAGAACTTGCAACACAGCATTAATATTGCCTTAAAATGTTTGGTCTCACTTTATTTTAAGGTCCAATTCTTGCTCTTAACAAACCATTAACTACAAATTTTGCCTCAGTAAACTTCTAATTTTAGGTATTGTGTAGGATTAGGGATCCATAGAATATGGTCATGCAGAATATGTGCTTTATAAGTACTAATAAACAGCCAATATATTAATAATAGGCATGCTAATAAGCAACTAGTTAATAGTGAGAACTGGTCCCTAGACTACAGCGTTACCAAATATTTAATACTAAATTAAGGTCAAATAAAGTTCATTTTTGACTTTTATTTATAAAGTTTTTTTGTCTAAATTATAAACAAAACATTCTCCAAATTTACATTTGTATATCTTTCAAAGGTTTGGGGTTAGTAATTTTTTAAAAATGTTTTTTACTCCAGTCTTCAGTGTCACATGATCCTTCAGAAATTATTCTAATATGCTAATTTGGTGGTCAAGAAACATTAACCATTATTATCAATGTTGAAAACAGTGATCCTGCTTATTATTTTTGTGGAAACAGTGATACATTTGTTCTAATTCTAACAGAACGTTTAAAAGAACAGCACTTTTTCAAATAGAACTCTTTTATAACAATTCAAAATACTTTAATATCACTGTTATGATCAATTTAATGCTATATACAATTTTTTTTTTTATCTTACTGACACTAAACTTTTCAATATAATGTAGGTCAACCAAGATTTTAGTTATATAGATCTTCATTAATGTCATTATAATATTTCTAAATAGAACACAACAAATAATTTACAAAGTGACAGATGATGCTCTCAACAGCACAACCATGCATTACACAGTCAATACAGCAATGGGATATGGCATTAAAAAAATGATAGAGATGAACAGCATCGCGTTCTCTTTCAGTAGAGCAAGACTGCTGGATGTCCTCAGGAGCTGCCTGTGGCTGTCATATTTCAACAGCTCCATACGAACCCTAATAACCATCCATTGGGAGAACATCATAAGGCCCACACAACCTTGTCCTAGGGGCCCTCCCACACACACATGTCAGCTCCTTTGTTGTTCTTTGTGAATGAAGAAGGGATCAAAGCAGCGGATCTCTACGTGAAGGTGCCCCAATCTCCATCAGAACCACTTGGCCGGTAATGGGCTTTCATCGGGGGGGTGATGAGGTGAGAGCAGGATAGGACAGACGGGGGGAGAAAGGGGGATTAGGAATTAGGAACACGAGGGGGACGGCAATTGATCAGCTGTCATCTCCGCTTACTGTATGCTGGTGCACCTTTCACAGGAAAATGTCCGATCCAACTGGGTAAGATGCATACTCATCTCCATTTCAAAGTGGGACCATTTGAATGAGACCACAACCCACAAATCCAGCAACAGGATACAGTTCAGCAAGAACTTTCAACAAAAGCCTCCATTTAGAAAACCCAACATGGGATTACAAAAAAATGTAGTGATGACATTACTGTTAATGAATTATGAATGAAAATATACAATCAAAGCCATAATGTAAATCTCATATCACATTTCTCAACCCATAATGAGATGGTAAAATCTTGGTTTACTGCTGTTCTCTGGTGCCATTCAGTATAATTATTCCAAACATTCATCACGCATGAACAATGGCAGTTCAATGCCAATGCCCCACATACTTTGTAACATAACTGTCTCCTCCTGCTGATAACAAAACCATACTCTGGCAGCTCCTATACCAGACTGATGCTTAGAAGCATTCTGTGAACCTTGTTATTCTGACATAAATGTGAACCTTGCCTCAAACTATTTAGGTACAGACAGTCTGAGGCAAATGATATCCTAGTAGACAATGATTTAAACAGATTCATTTTAATGGGATTGTTCACTCAAAAATAAACCTTCTGTCATCATTTACGCACGCTTATTGTTTATCTGCATTGTCAGAAAAAATTGTAACTTTAGGGCCAACAGCTTGTCACTAGCCAGGTTTCCATCCAAAGTTGTGAATTTAACTTATGCGCAAAATTGGAATATCGCACAAAACATTTACGAATAAGCACCGCTTCCATCCAACGAGTCTAAGAGAACAAAATAGTCACTTCCTGATAAACTGGCAATAAATATCACTAAGAAAAGTAGGAGAAGCCACTGAATATAATCATTTTCATATATAATATAAATTACTTGCGCCGCAGATACTTGCGAGGAGATGAAATGATAAATGTGGTCATTGCTTTCGGAGGCAGATGCTGCTGTTTGGGAATGCAGTCGTGTAGGCAATTATACAGAAATACTTTGACAACAGACTTTGCTCAGGCATTTTAAAATGACCATAACATTTCAGATGCTGTGCAACGAGATCAGCCCGCTGGTTCGTCAGGTTATGCTGTCCCATAACGTAAAGTCACATGACTTTTTGATGCGCATGGAGGAATTTATTCGCAAAATGCATTTCCATCTCCCATTATTCGCATTAAACCTTTTCCGCACAAGTCAAAATCCAACTCAAGCGAGCATAAAAACTTTTTTGCGAATTAAGGTTAATTTGTGAGTTAATTTGCGAATTAACTTTTTTTCTGAAATTTGGTGTTTCCATCACTCGTTTCTGATGCGATACTTCAAAATGCGCATAAAAACAGGGTGATGGAAACAGCTATGAGGCAGTATCCTTGATCCTTATTAGTACCTTAGAATAGTAATATGCACCCTTAAGGTACTAATATGAACCTTTAGGGGTAAATAAGGTACAAAGATCCCCTTGAAGGGTACTGACCTCCATCTGATGGACACTTTACAATCCCATGAGGCCACGGGAGAGTGGCAATTGTGATTGGCAGTGAAGCGAAGCAACTGACACTGATGGGTCACATGGTAATGACAACATTACGAATATAGTACTTTATACCACATGCATTCATACTATATAGAACAGAATTTCAGAACAGTTGCGAAGTAATTCCTTATTGAAAAGAAGTACCTAGTATATGATTTCAGACGCAGCCAATCTGCTGTACCCCTACAACTTTTGAGATTATTTCTTTCATAAAAGACAATAATGGAAATGTAGCAGTATGTCCAAGCTGCTCTCTTCCATATAAGGAAAGGACATGTGGCCAAGTATGGTGACCCATACTCAGAATTTGTGCTCCACATTTAACCCATCCAAGTGCGCACACACACACAGCAGTGAGTAGTGAACAAACATGTGCACACACACACACCCAGAGCAGTGGGCAGCCAATGCTGCGGCACCCGAGGAGCAGTTGGGGGTTTGGTGCCTTGCTCAAGGGTCTTACCTCACACTGGATATTCACTCCCCCCACTGACAATTCCTGCCAGACCTGAGACTTGAACCTGCAGCCTTTAGGTTACAAGTCCGAGTCTCTATCCATTAGGCCATGACTGCCCACAAATGACAGTGGATGGTAATTAGGGTCTGTCAAGCTCCAAAAAAGTGCATATTCCTAGTCTTCCGAAGCTTTGTAAGCTTTGTGAGAAGAACAGGCAGAGTGAAGCTGTCTTTCACTAAAAATCTTGTTTGACAGCTAAGGTCACGATTCACTTTCTTTGTTTGACAACGAGAAGCTTGGGCACTGCAATAAATAACTCATTTTGTGTTTCATAGATACAGGTTTCAAAAAACAAGAGGCTGAGTAAATGATGACAGAGATTTTATTTCTTTAAATTACATGCCTACTCAGGAAAAACTTCAAAAATCTTCCCACCCAACCTTTCTGCTCCACAGAGAAGACGTTATCCTCTGATGAATACTATGCAAACCTGCAGGTGTCACATCAATTTATTTTCCAATTTCCTGTCCACTAAGATACCCTCTCTCTTTCTATCTCTCTACTGTCCGACTAGATGAAATATTGAGGGCTTTTTCTGCAGAGGAGTGAACTGGCCCATTTTTACCCATGTGAGCCAGACACTGAGGCGATCGTCTTGAACATCCGTCTCAAGTTCTGTAGTGCTCTGTGGCCTCACAACAACACAATAAATCAATGAAGCATTTCATTAGAGCAGACGGCTACATCTCCAGCAAGCCGGTGCCCTGTGTATTGTAAAGGTGTGCAGTGGTGGACCAGGTCAGGCCAAAAACTAGAATTCCGGTGTTGTCACAACCAAACAGCCTGACCCCTTACTCCCTTCGTCACGACGACACGTCAAGGGGTCAGTGAGGCATGACAACCACACACAACAGAAGGATCGTGTAACAGTGCAGCACGTATAAATGTATTCAGCTCTTCTCTCCCTCCCTCCAGAGGTCTGTCCTCCGCTTCAGATCTGTCCAATGTCACGAGCAGAAGTATGCAAATGATATTCACAGTGTTCCCTTGTACTGTTCAGCAAGTCTGTTCTGCATATTCCAAACTGGAAATCTCCTCAGGTGGAAATTCACTCAAAAACCATGAGGAATTTCACACATAATAAATAAACAGATTTTTTTTTTTATTAAAACACTAATTAAAAAAAGATGTCATCTTGTGTATCCACTGATCTCAATGACATATGTTCATTCATTTCTCTGCAAATCATCCCATTCAACAAGCACAAAATAAGAGCTTTTTAAAGCATAAACCAGTGGCAAAATAATTATATTACAAGTCAAAATCCTCCCCAATCTCCATCTAGAGTTACATACCTTTTTCTCATGCAGAAACGTCAGGTAGGGGACGCAAAGGCAGAGCATGTCAGCAGAATCAGCAGTGCGCACGCAGCGGTCTATTCCACTCTGATGTGATAGCAGCATGTGAGCTGCTTTAGCTCTCAGCTATTGTTACAGCCGCCAGCTCCGCACTGAGCATGCTCCAAACACCGATCCGCTCACCGTTGGCATGGGAACCACTCAAGCACAGACCTCAGTAAAAAGGACCTCCCTGATATACACTCTCTCTTTCCCCCCACCTGTCCTCTCGAGGGGTTTTTCCTTGTTTTTGCGTCTGTAACCCTGTGAACCGAAGCAAAGCTTCACAGACGAGAAAAAATTGACGTACAACATCCACTCATTAAGTTAATGGAGCTAAAAAGACAGCTGTAACTGTTGCTCTAACATCATTTTCTGAGTCATTGTCTTCTGTCTTGAGTTTGATACAATGAAACTCAGTTTAATCCAAATTGTGATGTTATGAAAAAAAAGATTCGACATAAATCAGAATTTGACCTTAAACAGCGACACTGAGTCAATACTCTGCAGGAATGTCCAAAAACCAACTAGTGAATTAGCAAGGTTAACAAGTTTGTCTAGGTGTTAATTTTATGTTTATTTTAAAATAATTTAAAAAAAAAATAAAATAAAGTCTAAATAAATTTAAAAAAAATAGTTTTTTATATTTAATAAAATAAATAAATAAAATCTAAATAAAACATATTTACAAAATAATAAAAAAAAATAAAAAACAATAAAACTAGTTTAGTTTTGTTGTTTTATATTTATTGATTGATTGTAAAATATCTAAAATTAAATAGAGAATTTAATTAATAAATAATAAATAAATAATGTAAAACTACCTAGCTCTTTTTTCGTTTTTACCTAGTTATTTATTTAAAATAAATATCTATTAATATCTATATAAAAATAAATAAATACAAGCCTTAATGAACAAAGCTAGTTTATCTAGGTTTTTAATGTGTATTTATTTAAAATAATTCAAAAAATAAATGAAAGTCTAAATAAATTAATTAATAAATCTAGTTTTTTAATTTAATAAAATGATAAATAAATAATAAATAAACAAACAAAAAAATCTAAATAAAACTTTAAAAAATAATAAAAAATAAATACCTATCTAAAAATAAATAATACAAATCTAAATAAGCTAGTTTATAGAGGTTTTTAATATTTATTTATTTATTAAATAAATACATTAAATGTACGGGCAGTGATCTCTACTGGAACGCAGTGCAGCACTTTACTGCAATCCTCAGAACTCCCATGAGAGGGCTTTCAAAGCATATTGGCTGTGCTCTGTAATTACAGTATGTTTCGTGAGGTTGTCGTGGCCGGGCCATATGGAGAGAGCTAATGCTTCTCAGCTCCTCCAGCGATCAGAGCGTTAAACAGACATCAGCTGAGCCCGTCAACCCCCGTCAGTCTGCCGTGACCCTGCACACTGGATCTCTGGGGCTCAGGGCTGGAGCGGGTTAAGGAAGGAATTTCCTTTTTGCCTCTGCCGTATCTCAGTGATCTACTGGGATCAATCGCAGGAGGTCGGCGGCCGATGGATTATCAGCATTTGATACCGAGCTCCCTGGAGAGACTCAAATTTACTATTAGATTTTGTTTCATGGATTCTAGCCTTTCATTAGCCAAAGTGACACTTTTAACAGCTTATTTTGTTTTTTATTGTGTAGTTTATCTTTATAAGTTATTAATCATGATATGTATCTGTTCAGCACTTTAATAGGTAACCACACTTGTGGTGGAATCAAAATAAAATCACAGGTCCCTGTGGTTCACTTGGGGTTGGTTTAATACACGACAGTCAGTAAAAGCTTCATCCATTAGCTTGAATGGTTCTCCAGAGGGCCGGATTTATATAGTCTATTTATGAGCAGCGGCACACAGTGAAACAATAGAAACAATATGGTGAGCGAAACATATCATCTGATTAACACTGAAACACCACAAAATTTTTGTATAGCTTCAATTACAAACACCATGGTGTTTGGATATTTCTTATAGTAGGTCTATATTATTCTAAAAAGTAAATTTGAGTGTTTCTTCAACTATGGGCAATTCTGGCCCTGTAAAATAAAGTCACTTAATACACACTTTTCACTCTCTGTTCACTTTTTCTGAAGTATTATTTCTACCTCCTTTCTAATTATTTTTTGTGTTTAATAATATTCTACAATGGCAATGATAATGGAGATTATATTCATAACATTTTTGGAATAAAAATGTCTGACTCCCTTGTCTTGTGATTGCTAGCATTATATATATCCTAATACACCCTATTAATATTTTCCCATTTTTATATTGGTCAAAATGCTAAAGGTTTATTGAAAATTATATCAAATATTCTGTTCAAAAGTATATATTAAACACACGCAATAATTTATATTTTATGATGGAAGTCTCGTATGGGACAAGAATAAAACAACAAAAAAATCGATATAAAATATTATATGCACTACTGTATATACTGTATATTAGGGGTGTAAAGGTTTTTGCACACTGAGTTCGAAATTTTCATCAGAAATTTTCACACATTAAAAAATAAATACGACCACACGTTGTGCCAATCACGTTTACACACTGCCTCCGAAACTTTCGTCCGTCATAAAAAAATTCAGATCGGGTTTGATTTTCTGCGTTTTTCGCATCCGTAGCAAGCATGTGTGATGATGATGAATACGAAAAACGCATATGAAAATTTTGGACTCAGTGTGCAAAGGCCTTAACGGTACACATATTTGTACCAAAAATTTTCGGTAGGGGGCGGTAGGAGTAACGTGTACCGAACAAATACAGCGTTGTTTTAACCACTGCACGAGTGAAACTTAATTGGAAACTTCCAGTTTATTATATTGTTACTTTTGATTAGAAACAAAGTCTCATCTTTCAAATTATGTCCATTTTTTTTTCAGGAAATTCAAACAATAAATTCCGTTATGACGCTCTTTGATGTGGCGTGACAGATCACTGTATAAACGTGATCATCCCTTCCTCTTTACTGCTAGTTTTAATGCAAAATAAACATGAACGAACATCTCATGCCTCATGTAATCGCTCATTGTGTTTCAACTGCGGAAAGACATCAATTTGTATCATTATAAATGTCACTTCTAATGTGTCCTTGCTAAACAAAAATATTTAATCATTTAAAAATAATTACCTACCCCAAGAATGAATGGTACTAGTGTATCTATGTGAAAACTTTTCCATGACTTACCAAGGTTCAAAGGTTTAATGTGACCGAATGGTTTTAATACAAATCAATCCATTGGACACAAAAGTGCCTTCAGTTGAAGAAACATCAATTCAGAGAGCAGTGAATTAAGCATTTTTAAACTGACAAATGCACAAAATGGATCCAGATCTTTAATACACAGCATTTGTTGCTGTGTCTGGGAGAAGGGAAGCATTAAAAAGATTGATGGGCCTCAGGGCTTAGAGAGAGAGTGTCTCAAGCTGGTGGCTATGACACTCAAGATGCAGAGTGGCCACAGAGCAGCGGCCGTCACCCTGCCCAAAGACTCATCATTCCTAATTTATGAGGGCTCTACCAAGCCTCAATAATTCATACACCCAGCTCCACACAGTGATCACTGAAGCACAGACCGCCTTTCACACAAGACCAAAAAAAAATTAATAAATAAACACAATTCTCTTTCAGACAAGGTTTGCCTCTCCATTATGAGATTCTTTACTTCGGCAGCAGTGGGACTATATTTGGTACTGCATATGAATCATCTGATGCACAAACAGCTGAAAGACAAAAAAGCGAAATGGCATTCATAAAACAGAATAAAGGGTTATTGCAAAACTCTGATGCATTATGAGTCAAAACAAAGTAAAAAAAAACTAACCCACTGATGATACAGTAGGTCAAATCTACCAAAATTTATTTATTATCCTTTTATTGTGATAATTAAAAAAACACCGCAATGAATTCACTAAGAATGCACAGACACATAATTTAGTGGCGTCCCTAAAAACTAGGCCTAACCGAAGTGAATATTTGCATAGGATGTCATAAAAAATGTATTAGTTTAGCTCTAGGGCTCCATATTCTATATTTGGCACCATTATGGGAGACAATATTGGTGGTCAGATGAGAGACAATCGATTGTACCCTGAGAAAAGGGCTCACAATACATGCTGACACAAATACGGGGAGAGGACAGCTGGGTTTAACACACTGACACACATACTGATGTGAGCATCCCGATTAACTCTATAAGCTGAACAAAGAAACTGAATGAGATGTGCATATATAATGTGTCAGATGTGGGTCAGTGTGCGGTACATTGCTCATATGGATGTATATGTTTAATGTGCCGTACTGAGGATGTGGCTGTTGCTGGTATCACTTCCTGTGCTACTCTGAGCCTGGGAAACAGCATGGGAACTGTCCCACATTCCTCAGACGAGTCACGACTGGGGACTGCAAATGTGTACAGCAGGAATGTATTGTCATTAGTGCATGGGACCATGTCAGTGAGACTACAAGGTATTGACTCAACTGCTCTGTTCAATGCTGCTACGTATATCAATGATATAGTGTATGGGTGCTGTGTGTGAATGGAAAGTTTCATTAGTCCATCAATGGGCCAGACAGTCTGAAGGCATGTCAATGTTTATATAACTATAACCAACCCACATTCTTACAGTCAGGTTCTGATGGGTCTCTCTGTTGGTTAATGGGTCTCTGATTAAGTGCTCTACACAATGAGAGAAAAAAAGAAATTAAAGGGATAGTTCACCCAAAAATGACAATTGTGTCATTAATTACTCACTCTCTGTCGTTCCAAACCCGTAAGACCTTCATTCATCTTTGGAACACAAATTAAGATATTTTTTGATGAAATCCAAGAGCTTTCTGACCGTCCATAGACAGCAACGCAACTGACACGTTCAAGGCCCAGAAAGGTAGTAAAGATATCGATAAAACAGTCCATGTGACAGTAGTCATTCAACCATAATTTTATAAAAAATAACTTTATTCAACAATTTATTCTCTTTCGTGTCATTCTTCTGAAGAAGCCTGAAGAAATTGTTGAATCAAGTCGTTATTTTTGTCTTCTTTGTGCATAAAAATTCTCGAAGCTTCTTAAAATTACGGTTGAACCACTGATGTCATATAGACTAATTTTACCGATGTCCTTACTAGCTTTCTGGGCCTTGAATGCGGTAGTTGCATTGTCGTCTATGCAGGGTCAAAAAGCTCTTGGATTTCATCAAAAATATCTTAAATTGTGTTCTGAAGATGAACGAAGATCTTACGGGTTTGGAACCCATAATTATGGGTGAACTATACCTTTAATTCCCAAGCTGGACACTGAATCTAGGTGTCTCCTAATGAAACCATAAATTACCATAAATTCATATTTGCCCACATGATCATGCCATACAATGTTTCCTTCAAAACACAACTTTGTAACCTTACATTAGCTTCACATACTCAGGGTTAGGAGGTTTGAACAAGCCACTAACTTTAATTTTTAAAGTTTCATGAGGAAGTTGTCACATACAGTTTGTGCTATGGGCATTAAGGGGGCCTCAAAATTTAAATGATGCAGCTCCTCTAGGTGCAGAATAACCACAGAACACCACTGTGACCCCTTACCAACCACCCAGAAATTAACCAAGTTTTGCCTGGGCAAGCACTTCTCTGAAAAGGTTTGCATATACTCAAACATTGTTGCTTGCTATATAAAAGGATATTATGTCCACATAAAAACCCAAAAAATGTAATCTGCACATTCCACTGAATGTCATTTACCATATTAAATATTTCTTAAATTATGAGTTTATAGCCTTTTCACAATCAAATTAGAATTAGCCTTTTATGCTTGGGAAAACTGCATGGTCTGCACACAATATCCTTGTACACGGTCCAAACAAAACATCACTGCTCACATTAATTTTGCACAGCATAAACAGAGTTTTTTCTTCCTAATGTGTGGTTGCTTGTCCTCTGCAGCTGTGTACAATGTTCATTTTGCAATATTGTATATTTGCACACAACTAAATTGTTCAATATTAATATATTTATTTAGATTTTACAGTTTAAAAAACTGTAGAAGTTAGGCCTAACTCTTTGTATCAAAGACTCTTTAAAACCTTTTTAAATGACAGCATGTGGCACTGCCATCTGCTTTACTTGGGGAGAAAGAGTCAAGTTCTTCAATAGCAATGTAATGTCATCTGCTTACAACTGCCTTTTGTAAATTGTTTCAAGTGAGTGGTACTAGGAAATGGCCCATATTTGGTCAGAATGGTTCTTATTAATTGATTTAATTGAATTAATAGAGCGCTGATTCTAAGTCAGCTTTATGTAAAACAGGAGGAAGAGCTAAACTCCTCATTGGCATCAGTATTTACACAACAAAAGGGGTCTTAATAAGCCCTTTCAGCATACATCAAGCACTGGCACTATTATGATGCAGAATATTCAGTGCATTTGATGCTGAACGCTATGCAGATGAGGCCCAGTAACAGCCAGGGATGATGTTGCGACCAACAATGTGGCCATTTCATCTCTGAAAATTGATTTTTTTCCACCAGCCTTGATGTAGACAGAATATTAAGCTGCACACTGAATGAATCACTAACCCCTTGATGGCCTTTGGTTCATCAAAACAACTATGGAAAAAACAGCCTTGATTCAAGACATCCAGGTGATCCCTTACCAACAAGAAGTATACTTCAAGTTTATTTTATTAAGTATACTTAAGTAAAGTATATTTTAAGTATACTTTATGTAGTAAGTATAGAAATATCAGTGTACTAGTAGTATACTTGTAAGTGTACTATTTAAATACTCCTTGGGACTAAATTGGCCCACTTTCTAGTATATGAAAGTATACTTTTAAGTATACTTTAAGTATAACAGTAGTAAACTTTGAGTACACAACTAGTTTACCTCTATGTTTTCAGTTTGCACTGCAACTATACTAAAAGTAAACTTATAGGTACACTGATAGTTTACTAATTAAATATTTGTAGCATTTTTAGTACACTTTGAAGTATAGTCTCAGTGAACTAGTAGTTATACTGCAAGTATACTGGGAAGTTTTCTTTAAGTGAACTTTACATCATACTTTAAAGTATACTACTATGTCCCTATTATTTTATATATATATGTTGTTATATAAATATCTAAATATACAAAACATCAAAAGAAAGAACAGGGTATCTGCTTGTAAACAATAACATTTTATTCTAGCTTCATGCATTCTTTTTTATAAACACTTGAATGTGGGCAAGTTTCATAAAGAAATAAAAAAAAATAAAGAAATAAATAACATTTTAAACAAAAAGCGCAAAAAAGACTATGAATTGGATAATGATAATCAAAATGTATGGAGTCGATCAACTACCCAGAGCTTGACAGTCATTACCTCTTCATGGGTCGACATTTAATTCCATAATGTTACACAGTTTTGATGCTGTTTTATGTCTGATGATCATGTTAGATTATGTGTAGAAGCAGCTGTAGGGTGTTTCTCAAACGGAAGGCTGCATTCTACTGAGGCTGTGTCCTTCCTAGTTCAGTCCTTCAGAGTCTTGTAGGCTAGAGTCCTCCTCGGCATATAAATGCTAGAATGAGACGCTCTAGTAAGTGTGCGTGGCTACGTCACGTATATTCCCACTCTCGCCATCACGACACAAAAACACTAATAAAATGTAGTTTTGGAAAAATACTTTGTATTACAAATCCTTAGTTATATTATCTGGCTTTCTATTAATGCAATACAATGAATCACAGCTGTCTACAGTCTCCCTATGGCTTAAGTTATTGGCAGTTTAGTGTTTATTGAGTAATTTACACCTAAACAAATAATAATATCTATGCTTTCATGTCCGAAAACATTATTTTTGTCTTACATTTCATAATAAATTCAGATAAGCTCATTAATGACTCATTTTTCGTCCATTTATTTTCATGAAATGGAATGGGTACAAAGGATTGTGGGTGATTGAAGGTCGCAAAGGATACATCCCATGCATCCTTCAAATTCAGCTGAATGAAGGACGCGAAATGAAGACTGCCTTCCAAGGATACTTCCGACTGAGATGGCCTTCAGCGACGTTTGATGACGTGGCAGCCTAGATATGCAGCCTTCGTAGGATGCAGCCTTCCGTTTGAGAAGCACCCGTTGTTTTTTGGTTTCTTCTTCGCTTGTGTTTTGGAAATTCTGTACAGAAGATGTGTAATATCGCCCCCTACCGTATAACAATGAAAACATCGATTCTCGGAGCACAAGTGTAGATCAAATAAATTTAGACTTTTTCTAAGTCAAGTATACTTAAATGTCATTTTAAGTATATTTCTGAGAAGTACATAAAACACATTTCTGAGAAGTACACAAAAAGTAGACTGAAAGTATACTTTCCTATTTTTAAGTTTAAAAGAAGTATACTAATAGCACACTTGTATAAACTTCTTTTTCATAAGGGAGTGATAATGTAAAACAAGTAGCCAAATATCTAAATGAAGTGCACTGCATTGATGCCTCCACTGATACAGTAAACTCTTCATTGCTACAGCATATATAATATGAAACGTTCCATTGTAGATACTGTTAAATCTATGGGAAATGGGACTGAGTTATATGCTGTTGGACTTATATGGGACTTATACTGTATTTTGCAGACACAAACAAAGTATATAAATGAAAACTGTTAATTTAATCCGGGTCCCTGCTGTTTACTCAAGTTGTTTTTTCTGGCTAGAGAAGGAGAACATGATTGTTTTAGTCATGCGTTTTGCAAGGAGCATGATTCTACAGATCTGCTGATTCAGCTGAACTACAGTTTACCCAATACTTAAAATATGAAGTATATCATATTTTCAGGCCAGAAGTCACAAACAACATTATACCGTATGTATGAAAATGTTCAAATGATAATGGCTCCTATTGTACTACAGAGGGGGAATATGACACATTTGGGCTCTCATACGTTCACTCATAACTGAATATTATGAAATATAATTGCTGGCTTGGTGTAGTCAAGAAAAGGACCATTTCAGATTAAAGTCAGCATGAAATGAAAATTCACCTGTCTTCATTTTTGAATGCAACACCTCTCAAAATCTCAAAATCGAACCAAAAAATGATGCATAGAACCAAGTCCCCACCCTACATTTTTTCTTTTTCAATATGGAAGAATCTGATCTGTCACTACTTCCGTTTCATTGCAACTTTAATATATGTATCAGCAATGTATGGTAAAAGCAGGACGCCTTCGAACGTTAAGTGCTCATATTATCATTTTATAGAAAAGCACATATTCTAAGCAGAGCGGTTCTGCAGACACCTAAATAGGATAATGCACTTTAATAAACACACAACAGTGAATAACGCCTATTACAACCTTCCTGACATTATGCACATTCCCACTTAATTTTGCCTCAAGGTCACTCAAAAAATCCTTGAATTACAAACCAATTTTCAAAATCAAATAAAACACCTTTAAGCACCCAATGCACACTGGTCCTTCCTACTGACAAGGTGACCTAGACTATAGAACAAAACAATACAAACGCAGCAGGGAGGACATTCATCATAGAGCCGCACATGAGATGTGCTATATCAGAGCTATGGGCTGAACAAGAGCTGTACCAAATGTTGGTACAAATATGTATGTATATATATATATATATATATATATATATATATATACAGTGCACAGCATAAATGAGTACACCCCCTCTAAAACTTAACAAATTCAGCAATTACTCTTTACTTAGATGACATGTTAGGGTTCTTTGGAGATGTAATGTTCCAACAATCTTGCTTGATCAATTACCAAAGAAGAATGTCAAAATTATTCAGCAAAATAAGATTTTCTTATCAAAGTGATAAAATGTTGTGTTGCAAAATGAGTACACCCCCCTGAAAGTTACTAAATAAAACTAACAAAAAAAATGTGTATTTTTGATCAACAGGTAAGTATATTGAACTAAAACTTTTAAAGACAAGTAATTTCCTGACAATTAAAAGTGTTATATAGCCCACTGAATCATACTCAGACTTAATGCTGGCAGCAGTGGAAGCACTTGGGAGAGAACTGCCAGGTGACTTATTTCTTAGCATAAAAGAGGACAATGGTACAAGAGGAATACCAAATTATTGTTTTAAGTGTGAAAATATAGCAGAAGTAGCACCGACATTCAAAAACAATGGACTTGTGACAAGCCTCCTGAAATAATCAGGTCTTCACTTTAAGTTTTCATTTAGTGATGAGTGAATTTTTGCTAAAAAAAGAGCAGGAGAAATAACATGCAAGTGTCTCAGAGCCGATAAAAGCTATGAAAAGAGTGACACTTTATCTCACAGAGTATGACACAGCCTGCAGAAGTGACATGCATGGTTGTTTATCCACACCAGAACTACCTACTGCAGCCAAAGCAAAACAAACTCATTTAACCTCTTCCAAGGCCCATATTTACAAAATAGAGACTTCTGGGAATCCATACTCTGGTCTCAAGAGGCCAAGTCAATCATTTCGGATCCAGAAGCATCCAAAATGTTCTGGTGTTGCTAGAGGAGGAGTACAGTGAGAAGTGCTTGGTACCCAAAGTGACGTTCAGTGGTAGTAAAGCTCTTATATAGGGATGAATGAGTGCTGAAGGTGTGAGGGTGTTGTGCTTTATCAACGCTGTCATGAATTCACACACTACTGTGTGATGGAATACAAAAACTTGAAACAGAAGATGCTACCCTCCCCTCATTCCCTGCATTACTGGGCATTTTTTTCAGCATGACAATGAAGATATTCATTCTCCCAAGGTGAAAATCCTTCAGTGGACATGTATTTCACTCAATCTTAATGCTCTTGAGCACCTATGGGGGATTTTGTAGAGACGAGCTGAGCAAAACTCCCCATTAAAGACCAGAGCATTTCAGGAGGTTGTCCTCCAGGAGTTAAACAGGACAGATGTGAAAATTTGTCATGAACTTGTACACTCAGTGCCAAGAAGGGTCAGAGCACTATACTTAAAATTCTGGAGGACATACAAAGTACTAGAATATTATACATTTGCTGAATTAAAACTAGGGTGTTCTCATTTCTGCAATCCTTCATTAAACAAAATTGGCTAATTTACTCATCTTACAGAAAATATTGGCATATATTTTGTTGTTTTTATTAAGTATGTTTAATACATTCCAATTTTGCCATCTTTCCATGAATTATATTAGTGATCATTAAGAAAATACATCTTTTATATTTATTCACAGGGGGTGTACTCATTTATGCTGTGCACTGTATATATACATACTAATACTATATCCCCCGGTTTCACAGACAAGGCTTAAGCCTAGTCCTAGGCTAAAATGTAAGTCTTAGCTGAACTGAAATAAACTTGCACTGACTGATCTTAAAATATATCAGTGCCTTTGTTTTGTCTCAAGATGCACACCAGTAATGTTTTTTTCTAAACATTTTTATAAAAAATTACTTAAATGTCCTAACTGAACTATGGCCTAACCCTGGTTTAGCCTAAGCCCTCTCTGTGAAACCGGGCCTCAATATACTAATGATGCTGATGATGCTATCACCCTCATTATCATGATGCTTTAGTCATCATCATGCTGTGCTAATTTCATCGTCCTAAAATCCACATCATAATATGACAATGTCATGTGTTATTCTAGCTGTAAAACTGTTTTAGTAACATTGCAGATTATTCTCTCTCAAGATAAAGGTGACATGCCTTGTACCAAGGGCAAGGCCAGACTGATATGATGTTGTTCTTGTGGTAGACCTTCCAAAGAACATTCACACTTGACTAGGCAAAACAATCAGTAGCTATATAACGTCATTTGCATCTTAGCTAAGTTCAATTATGCAACATTAAGAGTTTGTTTAAATAAAACACATTTAAAGTGGGTCTCATACTACATGTAATCTACAAGAGATATGCAAAATGTTCTCTGAGTGACTCATACTGAGCAGTTCTGAGCTCATCTGTCCTGCAGCTCTCCTGTCAAGTTTTCAGCTAGTGACCATGATGCATGTCGAGCTCATTTAACGTGTTTTTAGTACTAATCTATAGCTAAATACAATTTTGATGTATAGTTGGTTATACAACACTGAAATAGGCAAACTTGCTTTCATTTCAATTTGGATCTTATTTATCTCTCTACCTTCATTTGGAGGAGCTGGATTTTTTGTTTAATGCCAAATGATGCACAGTGCACATGACCAAACAATCTTTTTCACCTTACTAAATTGTAGTGATGCACCAAAATTTCAGGAAACAAAAATATTTGAAAAAAAAAAAAATGAATTTTTAGGTTACAACCAAAAAAAGGTTTATAAAGCTGAAATCATTGACCGAAACTACGCTTCTATGATGATGTGTTTTGACTGTTACGTTGTCTTGTTTAGTGCACACAATGTGGATAAGCTGCATCTAGGAAACATGTCAGCAGTGTACACATCTGACCAAAAATGATGCTAGAGTAGCAATATGTAAAATTTGTTTGTCTGAAATACTGATCGTTGACCAAAAGAAAAAAAAAAACTTTACTATGACTGGTTTACCATCTGTGAACACAATACCCTGAACAGCATAGCCTACTAAGTTCAATTACCCAAATTCTTTACCGAAACATGTTTTTTGGTTTTTAAGGTAAATGAAAACTTTAATTTTGGTTTTTGGTGTTTCTGAAAAAAAAAAAAAAAATTGCATCACTACTAAACAGCAAAAGTTTCCAACTTTCTGATTAAGAACAGCCGTCAGCTCTCATTAAATTTAACTACAGCTTTATTTGTCCAGTAAGCAACTGAGGAAAGAACAGCAATCCTGTAATGACTCCCCTGATGACCATTACTTAGATAATGCAGTCTGTGTAGACAGGAGTCCTGATCTCAGCCAATCATTTAATGGAGAACAATCATCCTCGCCATTTCCATTTCTGGGTCCACTATGTCTGTGTGTAACACCTGACAGTGCCACTCACAGTAGTGACCACTAAAGGGCTGAGACCACTAAAGAAAATGTTTTTATTTTGCATTTTTCTAGTACAGTTTTTCTTTTATTATGAGTTATGAATTTCTTGAGCTTGCATGACTTGTAAAGTGCTGTAAAACGTTTGCATGATCAATGGAATGAAGATTATGTAACAAAGTTATATTCAAAAATTATTATTATTATTAATAAAAAAATCTTTAAAATCAGTATATTTCCAGGTTTAAATAAACAAAATCCCAGATTTTCAACATGGCCTCAATCTCTTGGATTGTTGTGCACTTACAGGTATAATGTCCATTGTCAGTGTATTAAAAAAAGATCAGATCGCTCATTGGGGTCAAATGCAGAACCTCTAATCTAAGGATGCCAGATGGTCTCCATCTGTAATGGCAAATAATGGCAGATTTCCAGTCATCTTCACCCCATAACGTGTTTTAAGAGTGAAGACAGTCACCCAGCAACCTGTTAATTCCCACCAATCACATGCTTCTGCTGCCCCCATCTCAATCTCTATTGACTATTAATGATCATAGATGTGAATTTAGTATTCAGAGACCCTGCACTTCGGTTTTTACTTATGAATGACATCCAACAGTAAAGCTGCTGCTTTAATTACCCAGTATAAGGTATCCCGTGAAATTAAAGCCGAAGCTTAGACTCGCAGAAGCTGACTAACGTAAACTGAAGGACGCTTGCAGGATGGGAAAACCTCGCTCAAAAATAATAAGTGAAAACTCGACAGTCCATTCATTTAGCCTGCGCTGTTAATAAACTAAACACCGTGAATCACATTCACAACCGACTCTAAATATAAAAGTCTAGATACAGGACCAAAGAGAGTTTAGTAGATGCTCAGACTTACATTCCGCGCGAGTCACTAGTTTCCCAGAGATGACGCCGTGACGGTATCATCCAAACACGATTCTGCCGGCGGGACACACATGCTGTTCGTGAATGAACCGACTAGCGACGACCCCCAAATAGGCTACGACCCCCTAATCTGTTTGTGTGAATGGAAATCCAAGAACACAATTTTTTCAAAGCACGTAAATTACATAAAAATTGCACCTGCTACAATCTAAGGGCAGACTATTCTGCTGACATGTAATTATAATTTGTTTATTATTATGTAAAATAATTATTAATTTATTATTAAAGTCATTATTAATTTTATAGTTTGAAATTAACAGCTTTGAACATACCTTAAAATATATATTTTTGGACTTAAACTACAGTTCAGTACTTTTTCATATTATTGTTTTTGTTGCGACTGAAAATTGACTAGGATTTCTGTTGTTGTTTATATATATATATATATATATATAAAAAATAAAAAAATCTTAGAGAGCACTAGAGGGCACCCATGCTTTTGGGTTAAAAACGGACACTTCCGTCTGACGTTGCGTCAGTGTTGACTTGCAGTTTTCTTAGCCAATTACAGTGAAGAAGAGCTTCAATGAGGCGTGAACAAGTACGCAAACGCAGCCAATCAGAGCGTAGCAAGCGCAAGCAACGGGTCCAGACTCCAGAAGTGAGGTGTCTATTTCTGCCGTAGATGGTATCGAACCAAGCAGAAAGTTAAAAACTGGTAACATATGATTAAAAAATTGTGATTAGAATGAATGGAACAGCATATTCAAACTTTGACAATCAAGAACACGTTCTCAAACTAGGCGAAACTTTTGAGAAACAACCTAAAAGTGCGTTCCACACGGTACGATGTAAGTGGCATCTTTTACGTTATGACCTCTTGTATTAGCATATTTATCTAAACACATAAAAAGAAATTATATTTTGAAAAAAATACATGTTTCTTACGCTGATACTAAAACCACAAGTTGTTTTCAAACAATGTACACAGGCATATGAGAAGGCAGCTATGTGCTTTTCCACCTTGCTGGCTAACTCAGCTTTTGATGTTATTTGGGAATAATAAAAAAGCATCTGTCTTTGTGCTTATAATGGAATCCTACCTAAACGAACACCATTTTCTATCCTCTGAAACGCTGTGGTTTAAAATGAATTCTTGTAGAACATTTAATTCATGAGGAATTATTGACTGTCCATTACAATAGGAAACACGCGCCCTCTGTAGGTTCCACATTGGCACTACACTACTTCTGATGTCAGCAATAGCAAACATGATTATTATGAAATATGAATGTTTTCTTCCTTGTCATAGATGATTTCAAACCAGCCTCCATAGACACAACATGTGAGGGGGAGCTGGAAGTGGGCAAAGGAGAGCAAGTTACAGTCACACTACCAAACTTAGAGGTACGTTCAGTAACCTTAGTTCCACAAAAAATTCTTGTATGTACAGTTACATGGATGATTAAGCTGAATCTTCTTTCCCATCATCTTTGCAGGGATCCACGGCACCTGTTACCGTATTTAAAGGTTCCAAAAGGCCTTATATGAAAGAATGTGTTCTCATCGTTAACCATGACACTGGAGAGTATCGTCTGGAGAAACTCAGCAGCAACATTGCGGTCAAGAAGACCAGGTATTAATGCTTTTGTGTTGAAAGTCATATGGATTTATCACTTATTTCATGATATACTCCTTTAAAGCTTTTGTTAAGTAAACAAATTGTCATATTTCCAATTCCTTATAGGGCTGAGGGAAGCAGTAAGATTCAGTCACGGCTGGAGCAGCAAACCAGCAGGCTCAGTCAGCAGATGAAGACTGGCAGTGGAAACAAGGCTCCATCCAGCACCAAGAGCTCTCCCCCTAAGGAGAAAATGTCTCCATCATCTCCCATGGATGATATTGAGCGAGGTAATATGGCTTGACAGTGTCTGGAAACATTGAAAACAGTTTTAATCCGTTCAGTCAGTATAACCAGGACACCAGCTTGATTACAGAGCCATAATCCAAAAACATATATGGAAATTGTAAAATAGACAAAAGTACATTACTGTTGAAAAATTTGGGACCAGTAAGATTTTTTTAGTTTAAATAAATGAATACTTTTATTTTCCAAAAACACATTAAATTGATCAAAAATGACAGTAAAGTCTTTTACAAAACAAATTAAATGCTGTTATTTCAAACTTTCGATTCATAAAAGAATCATGAAAAATATGATCACATTTTCCACAAAATTATTAAGCAGCACAACTGTTTTTTTAACATTGATTTTAATAATTGAACACCAAATCAACATATTAGAATGATTTCTGAAGGATCATGTGACACTGAAGACCGGAGTAATGACTGCTGATAATTCTGATACATTTTTGGTTACACTTTATTTTAAGGTGTCCTTGTGTAATTAGTGTAACAGGGTAATTACATATAAGTACTGACTGAGTAATATTAATTAACTACATGTACTTACTTTATGGTTAGGTTTAGGATTAGGGTTTGGCTTAGGGTTACTTAATTATGCATAATTTATTGTTATTATAATAGTAAGTACATGTAACTTGTAACAAGAACACCATAAAATAGTGTTACCAATTTTTTTTATCATTTAACAGTTATTTTAAATTGTACTAATATTTCACAATAGTACTGTTTTTACTGTTTTGATCAAATAAATGCGGCCTTGGTGAGCATAAGAGACTTATTTTAAAAACATTCAAATCTTACTGACCCAAATCCCTGAACAGTAGTGTACAAGCATGTGTACTGGAATTCTTTAGGGAATCCTTCTTGTTTTATATGTTTCTGTAGAGCTGATGGCCGAGGCGCGTGTCATGGATCAGATGAGCAGTGGAGACAGCTCCTCAGATTCCCACAGTTCCTCCTCCTCCAGTAGCGGGGACAGCTCCAGCAGCAGTGACTCAGAGGATGAGGATCACCCCCCGCATAATGTGGCCCCAGCTCCCCCTCAGAGCACCTCTGCCCTCAGCACATCTCAAAGCCGTGTGGAGGAAGGCAGTGGGCATTTCATGAACACACTAAGTGAGTTTCAGGGCTTCTGGGTGATTTTGGTTGGTCTGTCACTCTCTTTTGTGTGTCTAATATGCTAATGTTTCGATTTATTACAGAAAATGATCTCCAGTTGAGTGAGACTGGGAGCGAAAGTGATGACTAACCGCAAAGATGTGTGGGACACCTGATGCTGAAAGAGCGTCGGGTTTTCAGGAAGTATATTTACTAGTTAAAACTTTGTGATATCTGAATCCAAATCCTTGTCAACTTCTCAGTTATGATTTTTTTTCCTTTCCCCCAGTTTCTTAGTAATACTTGCATTAGCACAAGCTGTGCCAGTGGACACATAGCTGGGGGGTTTGTTGTATTAGTAAATTAAGAAAAAGTATTTATTTTGTTGAGAATGCTACTGCATAGATGTTGCTTTTATAGGAGTGTCCTATAATTTGCTTCCTCAGAGGTTATGGAAATGTATCTGTTTGTGAAATAACTGTTTAGAAAGATCACCATGGTCTTTTCTTCTCTATATTTTTTGAGGTTTAACATACTCAAGCACAAGTGATTTAGCAGCATGTCTTAAGGAGCACCAGCGCATTAATGTGCCAAGCTCAATCTCAGATATTTACACATTACCCGACCTGCAATACTTGAATTTGTCTCTCTTTCGATGATTCAGAGACATTTGTTCATGACAAACTGTACCTTGTATATAAGGTGTATTTTGACTATCCATCCCATTCTCTTGCATTGAAGTACACACATTTTTTTTAATTTCTGCTTGGATTCCCTAAAATATGATCTCCATTTAGAGGTAGAAGTCTCTGTGTTGTGTATGTCTTACTGTACGCCTCTGGAAGGCCCAAAAACAACACTCTCACTCTTAACGTATGTCCTTATCCAGCCCTTCTAGAGCACTAATTGCAAAATATGACTTGCCATTATTATAGCAGGGTTGACTGATGTGGTAAATGTAGTTCTGTGGGAGGTTTGATCATTAAAATGTGTATGTGAACTAATAAAGATCTGTTTTGTGATGTCTATTTCTTTATGATTTTGTCTCAATATAGCAAAGCATCATTATATAGCAGCATCTAAGCTGCAAAGTATGCTAACTGAGCTTCAAGTTATGGCATGATTAGCTTGATAAAGTCTGATTGAGTAATTGTGAGAATTGTTGCTCTAATTATATTGAGGCTTTAAACATAAATCTTTTTGAACATTAATGCAATAGCTCTTCAGACATGCATCTTTTGTTAATAGAGACT
>JAFVLL020041017.1:0-18653 GCA_021397915.2 Tor tambroides
CATTGTACATTTGAAGATTGAATGCGAAATTATTGCAATATAAAAGTATATTTAAAAACTTTAATGTTAGGTGGAATTAATCGCGATTAATTTTAGAAAAATGTGCGATTAATTAATTTTTTTTAATCGATTGACAGCACTAATATATATATATATATATATGTACACACACACATATATACATATGTATACACTGCCCTCCATAAGTACATAAGTATTGGGACAGCAGTGACAAAATTGCTTTGTTTGCTGTGTAGTCAAGACATCTGCAAATATGATTAAAAGATGAACATGAGACAAAACTACAGAATGTCACATTTTATTATTAGCTGTTTCAACACATACATGTTTTACCAAATAAAAAGGACAGCAGTTCATCCCACGATTTGATGTGAGCAGAAGTATTGGGACAGTTGAACGTAAGGCAAATGTAAAGGATTAAAACCTATTATTTTGTTGCAGATCCCTTGCATGCAATCAGAGCAGTGTGTCACAATCCACTCTGGAGAAGGGAACGAGGAGGCGAGGAACTTCTTTCAATAACATAAACTTTTATTATACAAACTCAGGAATCGCTGGAGACATTGAATCCACACAGAATGATGATCAGGAGGACAATTAACACCAGGCACAGAGGCAGGGAAACACAGGGCTTATAAACAGGAAACTAATCTAGATAATTAACAACACAGGGCTGGGAACTAATAAACTAATTACATGAAATGAGGAATGGAACTGGAAGTCCAAATAAGGTCACAAGAGGAGGGGAAACAAGACACAGGACTGACACAGTGAGTCTGCGACCTATAGACATCACCAGACTCTTGGTCTCACCCTTTGAAAGGCTTTTTCCCAGCCTTTTAATGCAGCCAGTTCCAACTGTTGCTTGTTTTGCAGAGGTTGTATGCTTAGGATCATTTGCAGTTCTCTTTTTTCTCCACACTTTTGCTTTCCCATCACTTAGATAAAGGTAATATATATTACCTCTAATATATATAATATATATAAAGAGATAATCTTTGTCTCATCGGTCCATAAACGCAGTTCCAAAACTACTGGCTCGCCTTTGTGCTTTTTTGCAAACTCTAATCTTGCCTTTCTATTGTTGGTGCTTGTCAGAGGTTTGCATCTTGCTGTAGCCTCTGTAATTCTATGTCAAAGTCTCCTGTGGACATCACCCCAGGTTTCTGGAGGTTGTTGGTGATTTTACAGACATGTATTTTAGGGTTCATTTTCACAGCTTTTAAGATTTGTCTGTCATCAACTGCTGTTGTTTTTCTTAGTCCCTGAGCACGCTGGAATGGCGCTCAAAGAGCACAGAAATTGATGACAAAAAGCATAGCTAAAAGTTAGAAGAGAAGAGAGAGAACGAACGAAGAGAGAGATTTGATGGTGTCCTGAGTTTTTAAACTCGGCTTTTTGACACGTCCCAATGGGTGTCTTGACCAATTAGAAATGATCTTAGCTCATTTCTCCTCCCCATCATAAATCATGTATCAGTCACATGGTCCGAATTTTACACACTCTTGCAAAGTATACTTTTGGATGTGATTACTATAACCAGAATATGATACATTTGACAAAGAACTAATTGAAAGAAATGTTTCAAGCATGATTTTTCAAACTCATACATACCAAACGCATATAAATCCTTCAGCTATTCAATAATTATTAAAAAGACATACACAATATGTGATTAACATGATAGTCAATTGTGTGGGTTACATACATGATATGGAGTTATGCATAGAAATGATTAGTTGCTCATAAGTCCTTTTAAGATGATTTTAGGTGCATATGAAAAAGAAAGTCTCTGTGTAGTTCTATGGAGAACAAAAGACATGTTCTGTGAAGACCAGAGAGAGGTTAAAAGGTCTCCTAAGGAATTTTAGTCTCAGTCTTTGTCTAGTGGGGGTAGCCAATCTAAGCAAGTATGTAGCTCGTGATTTCTATCACAGATTTACATGTGATGGCCATCTCTTTGACCATCAGTCTTGATTACTTGCCCAAATTTGACAATCTCCTTCCTCAGTTGGAATTATCAATAAGTGTTCCTTTTGTTTTAATGTTGCAAGCTGCTCACTGACAGAGTTGGTTGGTTCGCTTGCTTCAGACGAGCTGGCGCTAAGGATCTGATTTATGATGTCCTGTTGGGCCTCTCTGGAATTTTGGCTCCTCGAGTTGCGATGTTCTGATCGAATCTTAAATTTGTCTGATTCGGTCTCTGATATCCTACACAGGCCATCCAGCTAGCTGAGGATCATCTGGTGGCGTGTCCTGGGGTCTGCGAGCCCCATCCTAACCTCACTCTCTCCAATTCTGCTTCCTCTCTTTCTCCTCTCCCTCTGCCTATTCCTGCTCCCAGGTCCCGAGGTAACAGAACCCCTCGGATCCCACAGCCCCCGATCAAGCTGGGCAGTACCAAATACCAAGTACCAAATGAATATCGGGCTTTGGTGGATTCAGGCTGTAATCAAACCTCCATTCATCAAAGCCTGATGCAACAAAGGGCATTGGATATGAGCCGCAAGGTTAAGGTGAGGTGGACTACCCCTTAGTGCCTGTTAATATTCCACTTGGGGGAAGCAAAGACACGTGGATGTCTCATGGCCCAGTTCTTTTGGCCATGGCATTCACGAGAATGTCCACCGGTGTTGTGCGGCGTGTTGTGAGTGTCAGCTGGTTAACCCTCCGGCCATTTCAAATGCGCAATTGCATCCATTAATACTGGTAGAAGTCCCCTTGGTATGTACCTCATCGGCCCATTAGAACGTTCAGCACGCTGACATTTTGCATTAGTTCTGGTGGACAATGCAACACGATAATGCTTGATGTCATTAAGGAGGCTTGGGAGGAGGGACCTTCAAACAGCTGTAGTGAAATTCAGTATGTCATGGACCTCCGAGCAAAACTCCACTCCTTGGGGTGGCTCTCTATGGAGAATTTGCTCCAGGCTCAGGACAAACAAAGTCGGCTGTACAACAGGGGTACGTGAGAGCATCAATTTTCACCCGGGAGAGAAAGTGCTTGTATTACTATCATCGTCTAGTTCTAAATTACTCACAAAGTGGCAAGGACCTTTTGTGGTTACACGGCGTGTTGGGGATCTCGATTATGAGGTAAAGCGAACGGACAGGGGTGATTCATGTCAAATCTATCATCTCAATCTTTTAAAATGCTGGAATGAGGTGACATTGGTTGAGTTAGCAGCGGCCGTTTTGGCAGAGGAAGATCTTGGACCAGAAGCAGGTGTCAAAACTAATCCACTCGCTCTAGTCCCGGGGGGAGATCACCTATCGCTGCTGCAGCTCGCCGATTTAGCCAAGTTGCAAGCAAATTTTGCGGATGTGTTTTCACCCCTGCTCGGGCACACGGACCTCATACAACACCATATTGAAACAATCCCTGGGGAAGTGGCGTGCAGCTGCCCCTATCGTTTACCTGAACACAAGAAAAAAGTGGTACAGGATGAATTAAAGGCCATGCTAGACTTGGGTGTAATAGAAGAATCGCATAGGGACTGGGAGAGCCCGATAGTTATAGTGCCTAAAACGGACGGCTTAGTCCGTTTCTGTGTTGATTACAGGTGAATTTATTTGACAATGGATTTAACAAAAGGGTATTGGCAGATCCCCTTATCGCCATTATCCAAAGAGAAAACAGCCTTCACAACGCCATTCAGATTACACCAATTTGTTACTCTTCCATTTGGGTTGTTCGGAGCTCCCGCCACCTTTCAGTGTCTCATGGACAAGATCCTCCAGCCGCATAGCGCGTACGCCTCTATAATGAAAAATATAGAGGCGTACAGGCGTATAATGTATGCTTGTATATAATAATATACAGTAATGATTGGCAGCGGCATCTGGAACATCTACGCGCGGTCCTGAGATCACTCAGGGTGGCTGGAATCATGGCAAACCCGCAGAAGTGTGGAGGTACATTGGATGGGTGGAGGTACGTTATCTGGGCTTCCACTTGGGACATGATCCCAAGATCAAAAAGGAAGTGAGAGTTCCTGGGGCTTGAAGGATATTATAGAAGGTTTATACCTAATTATTTGGAGCTCACCCGCCCGCTGACTCATCTCACTAAAAAGGAAGCGCCAGATCCGGTCTTGTGGATGGAGCTGTGCCAACCGGCTCAAAGTAAAGGCTGCCCTGTGTGGAGGGCCGCTCTTACACTCTCCAAACTTTGATCTCCCCTTTTTGTTGCAGACAGACGCGTCGAGTTGAAAGCTCTCAAAGAGAGAGACCAGGTACAGCACCATTGAAAAAGAATGTTTAGCTATTCCGTGGGCCATCCTCACCCTCCGTTATTACCTCCTGGGACGGGAGTTCACCCTCTGTTCGGACCACGCTCCCCTCCAGTGGCTCCACCATATGAAGGATACAACGCGCGGATCACCCGTTGGTATCTAGCTTTACAGCCTTTTAAGTTCAAGGTGGTCCACAGGCTGGGGGCGCAGATGGCTGTGGCCGATTTTCTCTCTAGAAATGGAGGGGGAGCGGCTGCAGGCCGGATGGCTCCCAAGCCTGAGTCGGGCAGTGGGGGTATGTGGCGAGGGGGGTGCGGTAGAGCGAGGGCTGCAGCGGGAGAACGAGTGCGGAGACGAGCAGGGATAAGGAGGTCAAGTGCATGACAAGTAACACCTGTCTCTAATTCCAGTGATTGGCAGAGAGACAACATTTAAGCAGCTCCCACACCTGGGACGAGAGAGGAGAGTACGAGGTAGCACGGAGTGTTGGATTGTTTTGTTTGATGTTTGACGAAGGCAGTGTGCCTAATAAGTTTGTTTTTTATTTGTCATTTTCTCACCCTCATGTCATTCCAAAACTCTATGCAGGAGATATTTTGAAGAATTACTGATGTCTCAAACAACAACACAGAGACATTTTTTTAATATACCGTAAACACACACACACACACACTTGTTTCACTAAGTGAAAGCCGTAATGGTTTTTCTACTGTACAGACCATATGTGACCCTGGACCACAAAACCAGTCTTAAGTGTAAATTTTTCAAAATTGAGATTTATATATAGCTGAATAAATAAGCTTTCCATTGATGTATGGTTTGTTAGGATCGGACAATATTTGGCCGAGATACAACTATTTGAAAATTTGGAATCTGAGGGTGCAAAAAAATCAAAATATTGAGGAAATCGCCTTTAAAGTTGTCCAAATTAAGTTCTTAGCAATGCACATTACTAATCAAAAAGGAAGTTTTGATATATTTACGGTAAGAAATTTACAAAATATCTTCATGGAACATGATCTTTACTTAATATCCTAATGATTTTTGGCATAAAAGAAAAATTGATAATTTTGACCCATACAATGTATTTTTGGCTATTGCTACAAATATACCCCAGCGACTTAAGACTGGTTTTGTGGTCCAGGGTCACATATATTCTATTGCCCTACACCAACCCTACACCTAAACCTACCCCTTACAGGAAACTTTTTGCATTTTTAGATTTTCAAAAAACTTCATTCTGTGTGATTTATAAGCTTGTTTACCCATGGGGACCTCAATTTAGGTCCCCACCGTGACACAAGTCCTCATGAGTCTGTGTGTATTCAGGTTTAAGTCCCCACCGGGATATAAAAACAGGTACACACACACACACACACACATATATATGTAGTGCCTTGCGAAAGTATTCATACCCCTTCATTTTTTTCACGTTTTGTTATGTTGTAGCTTTATGTTAAAATGCATTAAATTACTTTTTTTTTTCCCACATCAATCTACACTCCATACACCGTAATGGCAAAGCAAAAACAGAAATGTCACAACTTTGTAAATTTATAAAAAACAAAAAAAATCTGAAATGAGTATATTGCATAAGTATTCAAAACCTTAACTCAGTACTTAGCTGAAGCACCTTTATAGCCTCAAGTCTTTTTAGTTTGATGCGACAAGCTTTGCTCATCAACATTTGGCAATTATCTGCCATTCTTCACCTCACCTGTTCACCTCTCAAGCTCTGTCAGGTTGGATGAGGGCAGATACACATTTTCAGGTTTCTCCAGAAATATTTGATTGGGTTCAAGCTCAGGCTCTGGCTGGGCCACTCAAGGACATTCACAGAGTTGTCTATAAGCCACTCTTGCTGTGTGCTTAGGGTCATTGTCCTGTTGGAAGGTGAACCTTCTGTCCAGTCTGAGGTTCTGAATGCTCTGAATGCTCTGGACTAGGTTTTCATTAAGGCTAACTCAATATTTTGGTGCATTAAGATTTTCTTCTACTCTGACGAGTCCTTTAGTCCCTGTGGCTGAAAACAGCCCCACAGCATGAGGCTGCTACCAGCACACTTTTCTTTTGGGATGGTACTCTGCAGGTGATGAGCAGAGCTGCCCCTTCAATGAAGCAGAATTTTTTTCTGAACTCTTACCCAGATGTGTGGCTTGATGCAAACCTGTTTTTGAGCTCTACAAGCAGTTCTTTTGACCTCAGGGCTTGCTTTTTGTTCTGATATGCATTATCAGCTGTTAGACCTTTTATTAAGACGTGTGTGCCTTTCCAAATCATACTCATTCAAGTGAATTTGCCACAAGTTAACTTCACTCGAAGTGTAGTAACATCTACAAGCAATATAGAATGCTCCTGAGCTAAATTTCAACTGTCCCAGATAAGGGTATGAGTACTTACGCAATGGAATCATTTAAGTTTTTTATTTTTAATAAATTTGCAAAGGCGTATGTTTTTTGTTTTAACATTATGGTGTATGGAATGTAGATTGATGTGGAAAAAAGTAATTTAAAGCAGTTTAACATAAGGCAGCAACATTACAAAACGTGAAAAAAATGAAGGGGTATGAAGATTTTAGCAAGGCACTGTATATACGTATATATATATATATTGTTTTGTGTGCCACAGAAGAAAGAAAAATCATATAGTTTTTAATGAAATGATGGTGAATAAATTATACTAACATTTCTCTTTTTATGAATTTATTTGCAATATGAATGGATTTATGATTTTTTTTCCCAATTAACCCCACTATCAGTTTGAGACCTGCCTTTACATTTATAAGTTCACCTAATAAAAATACTGTCATCATTTAGTTGCTCATGTTCCATATTGGTATCAATTTCTTCAATGAGGTTGTGGAAAGGAATTTACCTATAGCATAATGTAAGACAGGATATTTAGTTAATACTGACTTTGAATTATTATTATTATTTTTTTTGAGTTTTCATTCATTTAAACGTCCTGCTGAACTTCTCCATTTGTGTTTCACAGAAGAAAAAAAGCCACACAAACAACATGAAGGTAAGTGAATTTTGAGTGAAATATTCCTTCAAATTCAGCATTTTTAAAAGCTTCTATTATTCACTGTTTTGCACTTAAAAAAATCAAGCTTTTGTCAGTGAAGGAAAAGACAAAAGAATGTAAGATTAGAATTTACTGGTGCTTTACAAAGTCTCATCAAGAGGTTAAATTCTGATGTGGTGTATGCATCCAAGGCATACATGTCATTCATCAGTGCCAACTATTTTCATCATACTTATGCAATATTTTCAGGCATAAAGATATACCCTGTGCCAAGTAGCTTGTTTACATGTGTTTTTATCCTCTCATGTAGTATGAGCTCCAGAGCATGACATATGTTATGTTGTTGCTTGCTCAGTGAAAAAAAAAAAAAAAACCCCAGAGAGTCAAGGAAGAAGAAAAAGATTTTCAGAGGGATGCGAAGTGTGAAATTCCAAACCTACAGTTACCATGAATCAAAACACCAGGGGTGACTTCTTTTCACGGTCCTTGAACAAAAAAATACATGCATACTGTACATGCATGCATATATTTATTCAAGGATCCAGTAGTATTATACTCAGCACTGTAGCTTTGTAAATATTTTCTACTTATTTGATATGGTAGGGTAACCCAAATGTTATAATTGGAATAACCCAGTTAGGTCCAAAACAAAGCTTAGGTTTTTGGGTAAAAGTCAGACACGTTGCATGTCACAAAATATTTCGTATTTGGTTCATTAATGAGTAAATTCATGCTGTGCAGTTGTGCAAACCAACCCCGGCACCAAGATGGTTGGCACACATAGTGGGGTTGTTTGGTACAGCTTTAAATGACTGTTTTTAAGCGATAAACAAGATGTTTATTTTAAACCACATTTACAGCTACTCAACACACATTTGAGTGTTAATAGCAGACAGTATTGAACATGTTTAGAAGAAGTGCATTACATAATTTTTTCCATTGGCCCAGTAATAAATAAAATATAGGCTGAGTGCCTGCTGAATACCTGCTGTTTTTGCTGATATACTAACATCTCATGGCAGGTAGCTCCTTCCCCAGGTCAATAAAATGAGTTTTTACTTTGCTTTTCTCATTTCTTTGAGCTCCAAAGTATATAGAATGTTGCACAAAGAGCGTCTACGTCCCACGTGTCTTAAAATCCTGTGGGTTACAGTGGATCTACCAATATACTATGTAAGCAACCCGGAGAATAATTCCTTAGATGGTCATCCTGTTATTCTGGCTGATTTCAAAATAAGCCACATGCTCAAAAAGTCCAGACATCAGCACATTTCACATTTCAGTATTCATGCGGTATCCTCAGCACTGTGTTCTGTGTATCAGCGTACCACTGGCATCCTGCCTGTGGTTATTGCTTTATATATTCTCTTTGAGATGAAAGCACAACCAAGTTACAGAAGTTTGAAGTGCTAAAAATCTAGGAACTTCATGTTTTTACGAACTTCCTTGTCAACAAGCTCTCATAAGAAAACTTCACCCTACCGACATTTATCCTGCGCCACCAAAACGTCACTCTGGTGATAGTATCATCTGTAAACCTGTACCATTATTTGTTTTCTCTGAAAGCTTCAAAAATGACAATCACTGTAAAAATAGTCCATAGAGTAGCTTCATTTGAAAGTTCAAACCAACCACCTCTCAGTTTGACATGTCAAGGCAAGTCACCTTTATTTTTATACAATAGAGATCATTGCAAAGCAGCTTCACAGTATTAAACGGGAAAATCAGTGACGCAAACTTCAAAAAATGAGGCAAATCCAAATTCTGCTAGAAAGCAGCTGTAGCAAGACAATAGTGTCATTATTCAGCTCCAGTCAGTTCAGTGTTGGTTCAGTTCAGTTCAATAAATGTAAAATTTATTGATTATGAAACAAGGCTGAACAATTATTCAGCTTAATTAAGGCAAGGAACCCAACCTGCATCAGGTGATAGAAATGTGGAAAAAAAAAAAACAGGCTTAACAAACGAACACGGTGTAAAATTGATTGAGATTAGCTGGGATCTGTTCTGAAAACTTTTGAACAGAATAGAAATGTGTACATTTTTCTTATTTTGCCTAAATATCATTTTTTTTTTTTTTGCCCTTCAGAGGCTACAGAAGATAGTTACATATTTCCCAGAAGACAAAATAAGTTAAATTTACCCTGATTTTTAAATTCAAAAAGTTTTACTCCCAGCTCTTAATGGGTGGTTTTTCCTTCTGGAGCATCTATGAGTGTTTGAACCTTCTGTAATAGTTGCAAATGAGTCCCTCTGTTGTCCTCAGTGTGAAAAGATGGATCTCACAATCATACCGTCATTGTTGGAAAGGGTTTAAATACACAAAAATGCTGGAAAACTAAATGATTTGTAGGACCAGAAGGATTTTTCTGAAGAACAGTTTAACTGTTCAGGACAAACAAGGGACTCGTGAGCAACCATCACTAAACAAAAAACACAGTTGTGGATCATTCAGGTAAGAAGACAGTATTAAGAATCAAGGGGATGTAAACTTTTGAACGGGGTCATTTTTATGAATTCAAGTATTATTTTCTCTTGTGGACTATATGTATGTGAAATATCTTATTCAGGTCAGTTGTAGATAAACAATAATATGCATTTTACATGCATATATATATATATATATATATATATATATACACTGCTCAAAAAAATTAAAGGAACACTTTGAAAACACATCAGATCTCAATGGGGAAAAATATCATGCTGGATATCTATACTGATATGGACTGGGTAATGTGTTAGGAACGAAAGGATGCCAAGATAAATGAAAATTATCAATCAACTGAATTAAAAGACACCCCAAAAATCAAAGTGAAAAAATGATGCAGCAGGCTAGTCCATTTTGCTGAAATTTCATTGCAGCAACTCAAAATGTTACTCAGTAGTTTGTATGGACCCCACGTGCTTGTGTGCATGCCTGTCAACATCGGTGCATGCTCCTAATGAGACGACGGAGTCTGGGGTATTTTCTCCCAGATCTGGACCCAGGGCATCACTGAGCTCCTGGACAGTCTAAGGTGCAATCTGGCGCCGTCAGATGGACCGAAACATAATGTCCCAGAGGTGTTCTATTGGATTTAGGTTAGGCGAGCGTGGTAGCCATTCAATGGTATCAATTCCTTTATCCTCCAGGAACTGCCTGCATACTCTTGCCACATGAGGCCACCAGGAGCAACCCAGGACCCACTGCACCAGCGTAGGGTCTGACAATGGGTCCAAGGATTTCATCCCGATACCTAATGTCAGTCAGGGTGCCATTGTCTAGCCTGTAGAGGTTTGTGCGTCCCTCCGTGGATATGCCTCCCCAGACCACCACTGACCCACCACCAAACCGGTCATGCTAAACGATGTTACAGGCAGCATAACATTCTCCACGGCTTCTCCAGACCCTTTCACTTCTGTCACATGTGCTCAGGGTGAACCTGCTCTCATCTGTGAAAAGCACAGGGTGCCAGTGGCGGACCTACCAATTCTGGTGTTCAATGGCAAATGCCAATCAAGCTCCACGATGCCGGGCAGTGAGCACAGGGCCCACTAGAGGGCGTCAGGCCCTCAGGCCACCCTCATGAAGTCTGTTTCTGGCTGTTTGGTCAGAGACATTCACACCAGCAGCCTGCTGGAGGTCATTTTGTAGTGCTCTGGCAGTGCTCATCCTGTTCCTCCTTGCACAAAGGAGCAGATACCGTTCCTGCTGATGGGTTAAGGACCTTCTACAGCCCTGTCCAGCTCTCCTAGAGTAACTGCCTGTCTCCTGGAATCTCCTCCATGCTCTTGAGACTGTGCTGGGAGACACACCAAACCTTCTGGCAATGGCACGTATTGATGCCATCCTGGAGGAGTTGGACTGCTGTGAAACCTCTGTAGGGTCCAGGTATCGCCTCATGCTACCAGCGGTGATACTGACCCTAGCCAAATGCAAAACTAGTAAAAAAAAAAAAAAAATCGAAAAAAGATGAGTAGGGAAAAAATGTCAGTGGCCTCCACCTGTAAAACCATTCCTGTCTTGGGGGTTGTCTCATTGTTGCCCATCTAGTGCTCCTGTTATTAATTTCATTAACACCAAAGCAGCTGAAACTGATTAACAACCCCCTCTGCTACTTAACTGACCAGATCAATATCCCAGAATTTTAATTGACTTGATGCTATACTCTGATTAAAAAGTGTTCCTTTAATTTTTTTGAGCAGTGTATATATGTATTGGCACCCTTGGTAAATATGATCAAAGGTGGCTGTAAAAATAAATCTGCATTGTTTATCCTTTTGATCTTTCATTCAAAAAAAAATTACAAAATTCTCACCTTTCATTGAAGTAAAACAATGGAAAGTGGGGGAAACTCACATTATGAAATAAATGTTTTTCTCTAGTTCACGTTAGCCACAGTTATTGGCACCCAATTATTGTAACATCCTTTTCCCAAGATAACAGTCCTGAGTTTTCTCCTATAATGCCTGATGAGTTTGGAGAACACTTGACAAGAGATTAGAGACCATTCCTTCATCCAGAATCTCCAGATCCTTCAGATTCACAGCTCCATGTTGGTGCTGCTTCTCTTCAGTTCACCCCACTCATTTTCTACAGGGTTCAGGTCAGGGAACTGAGACAGCCATGGCAGAAGTTTCATTTTGTGCTCAGTAACACATTTTTGTGTTGATTTTGATGTTTGTTTTGGATCATTGTCAGAGGCAGTCAGGTTTAGATTTTTTATCTGTTGCTATTTGACTGAATCCTTGATGCCATGCATCGTCCAGGACCTCCGGCAGAAAAACAGGCCCACAACATTATAGATCCAGCAGTATATTTAAACGTGGACATGGGGTACTCTTTATCCCTGTTTGCACCAAACCCATCTGGTGGGTTTGCTGCCAAAAAGCTCTTTTTTTAGTTTCATCTGACCACAGAAGCCAGTGCCATTTGAAGTTCCAGTCGTGTCTGACAACTGAATATGCTGGAGTTTGTTTTTGGATGAGCCAGGAGTTTTTTCTTGAAACCCATTTGAACAACATGTGGTGATGTAGGGGCTGTTTGATGTGTGTGTGTATATATATATTTTTAGGCTTTCTGACCCCAAGATTCAACTACTCTCTGAAATTCTCCAACTGTGATCCTTGGAGAGTCTTTGGCCACTCAAACTGTCCTCCTTACCGCACATTAGGACGATACAGACAGGCAGATATCTCGATATCTTCCAGGCAGATTTATAACATCTTTATTTGATTGGAACTTCAATTAAATATGAATAAATATGAATAGGAATATACTTCAGAGATATTTTACTCATAAGAATTTCTAGGGGTGCCAATAATGGTAGCCAACATGCATTGGAGAAAAACATTTATTTCATAATGTGAGTTTCCCCCCCCACTTTCAATTGTTTTACTTAAATGAAAGTTTAGAATTTTGTGATATTTTTTTTTTGAATGAAAGATCAAAAAGATAAATGATGCAGATTTATTTTATTTTAATTTTGGTCATTATTTGTCCATTTTAGTAATTATATCCCAAAAAGAGATTAAAAAGCCCCTTCCCTATTTATATATAAATAATTTGTCGAAACAAGCAAGCACAAATTAGCTTGGATGGTTATGCAGTGTCATGCAAACAAGATCTGTTGCTGTAATTTGGTAGCAAGTAGTGAATTCAACAAACTATTGCATAGCACTGAATATCTCGTTTGAATAGAGTCTTCATATTTTAAGTTCATAATGCATGCGCACATTCATAACACCATCACGATCCATAGCCAGAGGTCCCTGCAACTCTCTCATCTTCTATTTTAAACTCGTATTGTAAGGCTGATAATCAAATTACTTTTCAAAGCCGGAGGATGATGCCTCCTTGACATCCCCTTTCTGCTCCGTGTCAAAACTTCTCTGGGCATCCGTCTAAATGAATCTGTAGAGATTCTCTGCTTGTGCCAGGGAGAAATGTCAAGGTTAAATAATCCCTTATGAAATAAGCATTTATTATAGGGGGCATGACATGGCAGCATAGTTTTGGGGTCGGCTCCTATATATGTAAGCATATGAACAGTATCACCGCTACCTTCACGGCTCACAGCCCATGAAAAATGTCAGCGGCTCCCCTCAGACTAGACTCATTGCCATTATTGACGCTTTCAATGCTCTTTAAATCCTACTGTGCCACTAAAACTTCAGGAAAGAATGGCACACATATTCTAATATACCTCATAAACAGCACCGTACTGCTTTTTATTATTGCTCAGCCTCCCGAGACAATGACAGGAGCTTATTTTGGGGGGATTTTGTGAACCTGTGTTTTTAACATGATTCTCGAGCAATCGTTGAAGACTTCATCCAAAGCAGAAAAAACAGTTTGATGCTGTTATACAAAGAGGCTGATTATGTGAAGTTGTGTAGATGACTAAAAACCTCCCCGTTTATTCCTCAAACACCTTCATTAAAATTCCACACCTGCTCTCTGATGCTCGCGGCAAAGACTGAGGGAGAGCAGCGGACCCCCAGAGGAGTCATTTTTATTCTGGAGCACGAGTGCCTCAGCCAAGGTGTCACCTAATCGGGAAAAAACAGAGAAAACAACTGGCGGAGAATCAGCACACTTCTGTGGACCAAGCATTCCAATTAATCCCCTAATGTTTGGCGTAACCCATCCCCCAACCCCCTTCTCATTAACGCCAAACATGTTTAAGACTCATTTCAGGAAATGTTTATATTAAAACTCCATCCTTCCTATATTAGAGTTCCCCAAGTCTTTAATCTGCCCAGATGTGATATCTCGATATGGTACGTCAGCAGTCCCGTCTCTGCAGTCACTCATTTTGATCTGGGTCATATTATGGCACAGTTTCTCTCTCGTTTCTTTTAACGCTGCTCTTTCTTCTTTTTCATTATTCTTCTTGATCTCCTTCTGCTTTTGAAAGTGTGCCGGACTCCTGATGATATGAGCTCCCTCGCTGTCTTTGTGGACACAGCTTCTGAGGATTCTTTCACTGACAGTTATTTAACTTCAGGGACTGACGTATGATTGTAGTCATACTTGTCTGTGTATTTTGCTTAATGCCTCAAGCACATGACGTTATGGAACAGCTGGAACATACACAAGCGCAACTTCATACGATACTTCAGCTATGATGAGTGTTGTCATTGGCAGAGAATTCGTGTTTAGAAACAGATCCTAAGATTTCCAGATTTAATAATCAAACTGGCTTCTCTTTGTTTCGGAAGGTTCTGAATACCTTCGCCTGGCAGTTTTTGATTGTTTATGCAAATAGCAGAATGCATTTTAATTTGTCTGCTGACTTCGTTGAAACCTGACCTGAATGAATGTCTGTCTTTTCCACAATGGAGGGACAGGCATTGTCCTACTAGTTCTGAGCCTCTGGCATTGCCCCTGGTACTGCCACTGCGAGTGTTTAAACACTTCAAGTGCTGACAAATATTGGTGATGAAGTGTTTATGCAGTGAGTTTGTGGTCTAATCAAACAGACACACACGTTTGTTTTTCTATTATTTTCCATTGATGTTCTGAAAGGTTAGGTACTAAAACCAAACCATCACAGATATTTTTAAGACATTCTTTATTTGGCTGTTTCCCACATATCATGGCTGTGCACCATTCAGAGTCGATTTGAGAATGCCTTTTGAATTCCAATTCAGTTCCTGAATTTGAACTGAATTGTTTGATTGTGCAAAAGTATAATTGAAATAAATTGAGATTCAAAAACATTCACATGACTGTAATACTTACTGTATCTAAGTGATAGATAGATAGATAGATAGATAGATAGATAGATACCTTTTGTGAATCATTGGGGAAGAACACTTAAAGGATTAGTTAACCCAAAAATTCTGTCATTAATTACTCACCCTCATGTTGTTCCAAACCCATAAGGATGATGATACACCGGGCAACATTTTTTGAGCAATGTTCTTTGGGCACTTTCCCACTGAGATTGGGTAACAAATTTCTATCTGGATACTTAAAATCAGTTGTAGGCCCTGTGTTTCACCTAGTTGCCCGTTGATGCCAACATTAACCAAAGTTGCCCAGCAATATTGCTCAAAAAGCTGCCCCACGTAACATCATCCTAAGACCTTTCTTCATCTTCAGATCACAAATTAAGAAATTTTTGGTGAAATTTGAGAGCTTTCTGACCCTGCATAGACAGCTACGCAACTGACACATTCAAGGCCCACAACGGTACTAAGGTGGTTCAACCGTAATTTTATGAAGCTACGACAATATTTTTTTTATACGCATGTGTCTGGTGCTGCTGGCGTTCTGACGGAGAACATCCTTCTCTCTTAGTTCATCATCTGTTTATTTCGTTTCGAATATGTAAGTCATCCTCTCTGTCAAAATCTTTAGACATGTTTACGAAGAATGTTTTATGTACAGCATTTGTCTTTCTCTGCTTGTAAACAAGGTGCAGTGCATCCGGGTTCTACGTCAGAATGGCGGCTCTTGCGTCAACAGCACCATGGGCATGCATATATTTGTTTTCTTTGTGCGCAAACAGTATTCTCGTAGCTTCATAACATTACGGTTGAACCACTGATGTCACATGGACTATTTTAATGATGTCCTTGCTACCTTTCTGGGCCTTGAACGTGCCAGTTCCGTTGCTGTCTGTTGCAGTCATTAATGACAGAATTTTGAGTGAACTGTCCCCTTAATTTTCCAGAATGCATTGTTTAATTTCTTTGATTTGACCTTCACATTCTTCTACCTGTCATTCCATCATGAATTCAATTTTCTCAAGTCTGAATTTTGCACAATCCTGACACCTACACATTTTCTACATACTCTAAAAAACAAGTCCTGTTTTTAAAAAATATAAGGCCTAGAGAAAAAAAAACTAAAAGCACTTTTTAGTATAGTGTATAGTATAACAGAAAAGAGCTTTTAAACTCTTCATATTGAGAGAACAAAGCCCAGAGCTGAGATCAAATACCCTCTAATGAGGACTCCCTCTACTCCATTGAGTCAGACTGCAACAACACCTGCAAAGCAATTATGGCAAGTGTGCTTTGCTGTTAGACATTATGCAACTAACCTGCGAAAGAGAGCATTTAGCGGAGGTACTATCAAAACCTTGTCTTTTTGACCTTCTAATGCACATTTTAGATATCTAAATGTCTAAAGAGTGGAAGTATTGAGGTTGATATCGATTTACTGAACATTTGAGCCCCAATGCTGTCGGTCAAATGAGCAAAACACCTTAAGTTTAATGATTTATTTCCATGATGGGATGATGGGAGCTATATACTTTTGACATCTTATTTATTTGTATTTGGTAATCTTTGGATGATACTGTTAATAATGAAGCAACGTTTTCTTAGGGATTTTAGGGACATTTACCCAACATCCAATTTTTAGAACCAGTGAAATATTGTTTTCATAGTACATTTTCTCTTTATTATTAAAAAGCATTGTTAGAATGTTGCTCCATATAAGTTGTACAAGTACCTCAAACTAAGGTATTCATTAAGGATACTGAGCTCATTTTGCAAAGGCCAACCCATCTGAACATTATTTAAAGCATTTTATTGGTAATTCTCTGGTCAGGGTGTGCAGGTGAAGTTTAACATTCTTAACTGTAACTGGCCCCTTATCTGACCCGGAGAGAGTTAAATGAAGTATTTCTTGCATGGTTGCCCCATGAAGATCAGCACATACTGCCTCAGAGACTTTGCTCCAAAAGGTACGAGCCACGTGCTAGCTTTCTGGACTCAACAGGGCAATGTGTCTTTCCTCCCTGAGCACAGCTGGAAGTCATCCTCCTCCTCATTACTTAAACTGTCAAGATCAGCCCCCAAAAATTCTGCACTGCATCTATGAGCAAAGAACAAAATTCAACCACACCACAATGGCACTGGCCTCATTTCTTTCAGGAAAGTGCATCATGTAGTTAAACTACACACAATGAAACTACAGTTTTACTGCAAAGTCAGTTTTTACTGACCTGATTCCTAATGCATTGATGCAGCTCTTTCTTCCATGGAAAACTCAAATTGCCTGATTTAACAATGTTTCACTGTATATGTTTCCAAGCTTCTCTTTCATTACCATGCCAATATTGAATTAACTGACTGATATTGGATAGCTGGTAGTGTTGCAATGGTAGAGTATACATGTCAGCATCAGGTAAAGATTTTCTTCTCTTGATTTGCTCGCTTACATCAGTAACATGTCTTGATAATTCATGTTGCAGTCATCCAAGAATAACTGGCGTCTGTGTTTTCACAACAAAGAGTATATGACTGATGATCAGATAAGAACCGAATTTTGAATTTAGAACATAATGTATTAGCTTTTCTTGTTGAGTTTACAATTATTGTTTATCAGCAAATGACTTAAATTTTATTCAAATGAATAAAATAAAATCGAATAGAATATAGGCAATTCTTAATAAACAAGACACTAAATCCTTCATAACTGATTTGTTCAATCCGGCTGATACATTCATGAAGGAAGCAAGAGACAGTCATTATGAATGGGTCACAACAACTGGATCCAAATGGTAAGTGAGGGAAGCTACAGATAATCATGCAATCTGGAGACCATACGACCATGTGTGTTTGGTTCTGGCTTATGAAGAGGGACTGATGAGGCTGATGGCAGGCAGGTGTGATGATTGTTGAGTGAGCACAGGTGGTAGCCAGAGGGGATGATGGGAAATGTAGTGTGTTGAGATGGCTGAGCTGGTGTCTGTAGGTGCGTTCACGCCATATTGTAATTACCGTAATTACGAGATAGCAACTTGTAAAAAGCGTTCATGTCCTCGCAGAACTCGTAATTACAACTTGAGAACTGGGAATTTTCTGAGAGCTACGGCTTGTACCACGTGACCGCTGCACCTCACGCGGAAACAGAGATAAATGGTGGTGCTTTCAAAGAAAACTTTTACTACTGCTCTAAAAAAGGGGAAAATAGATACATATATAGATACCATAATGTGCAATAATATAAAAACATTATGTAAGTGTTCATACTGTTATAATTTTGTTTTTATTTAGGTTATTTATCGCTGTCATTAATAATAACAAATAAACAAACCCTTAGTATTTTATTATTATTTTTTTTTACCTCACACACTTTCTGTGTCCTGAAATATTTAGTAGTAGCATACAAATGTAATGTTATGTTTTTTAGAGCTGCCAGTAACATTCTTTCACGCGGTCGCAGGTTCATTTTGTTGACTGTTGCTATAGAAACGGATAATCCCCAGCCCTAGGACGTGAATTACGGAATTACGGTAATTACAGGTGTGTTCGGTTTGAAGTGGCGCTGCGCAGACCGATCGGTGGATGACATCAAAGTACCGCGAGAGCGTTTAGAGAGCCGATGGTTCCATATTCTCTTTAATCGCTCTCGCGGTACTTT
>JAFVLL020041018.1:0-11127 GCA_021397915.2 Tor tambroides
ATATATATTGAATTTATTTTTATATGTATGTATATGTATATGTGTGTGGCTGTACATACACATGTCGTTAAATTGTTTTTAGCTTTACTTTTTTGTTTTCATTTAAATGTTTAGTTTTTTTTTTGAAATGTTGTATGCATTTGTCATTTTTTAATTTCTTTATTTTCTTAAATGTGTGTGTATATATAGTATTTACAGAGTTTTGACTTTTAGTTTGTTACTTTTTTCTTATTTGTAAGTCGCTTTGGATAAAAGCGTCTGCTAAATGACTAAAAGTAAAAGTAAAGTAAATTTATTCAAAGCAATAAAATAACATGACCATCTGTGAAAAAACTGCATAATGTTTAAAATAATGTTTATGAATGAAATAATTAATTAAGTTGCTTAAACAACTATAAACAAAACAGCATCGTGTAAGCCTATGTATGCATAGTTTACCGAAAGCCTATCACAGAGTATTTTTTCATTCAAAAACATGAGATGTAGTGGAATGGAGAAAAAAAAAAACGCCATAAAATTCAAATCCAACGTTTTTGCAATCGAATGTGGATTTTTATTTAAAATTCAACGAATATTCCAAATTCTAATTTTTATTTGACAGGCCCCCGATCAGACAGAATGTGTTTTTCATGTTTGGAAACGCGAGGCGCACCACACTTTTTTTGTTGTCTTTAGAAAAGAGTAGTGTGCTGCAGTTTGTTTAATGTTTGTTTAATCAGCTGTTCTGTCAGTCTAATCAAGAAACCTTAAAAAATACAGCTCCAGGTAACCTGTGACAGAGACCACAAGTTTCTCCTCCATTATTGAAGTCTCTGGATTTTCCACGCAACTGTAAACTTTCGTCACCACAACAGAAGGCCCACCTCTCCATTCATTCAATTGGACAATGGAAAAATATGCAAATGACGTCAAGTACTTTTCTGCTCAGAGTTGCTTTTTTTCAACTTCTGCAAAAACGCGAGGCGCAGCAGGCGGCTGAAGGCTGGAATACACTACGCGATTTTTAAAACACTAGGCATAAAAGTTGTTCCGATCACAGCAAATGTGCTTAGAAACATTAGCCTTGTTGCTAGGAGACACATGACAAATGAAAACAATATGTGTTCTAAAACATGTTTGATCTCCGACGACTGGATGGAATCAAAGTCTGAAGCTAAAAAATCAGAGTCTGTGACCATCATAAACTACGCGATTTTCTGTGGAATCCAGTGCCGATCCTAGCTTTCTGGAGGCCCTATGCATGCCAACTTAGCAATTTTGTTGCTAAATTTAGCAATTTTTCAGACTACCCAAGCAGCTTTTCTTACCACAGCACCTAGCAACAAATTTAGCGATTTTTAAAATTTATTTGCCAACTTTTAGCAACTTTTGATAATTGACACAAACGATAAATAGGCACAAATTTAAATCTAAATCACACAAAAAGAGGAAACTTTGCAGTACATACATCACTTGAATTAAGTTAGCTGGTATTTACAGTTGTTTCGATTTAATAGTAATAATTGAATTAATTGTTAATTTATGATACACCTTATTAGTAGCTTGCACCTGTGATTGTTGATCAGTTAGTACATGTAAGAAATATATCTAGAAAAATGGAAAAGGCACTAGTATTTTTCCAGTACATTATCCGTTGTAACCCGAAAACACAAAATACAATGCGTAATTAAAAATGCAGGTAAAAAACCTGTGAAAAATTAATACGGAAAATTCCTTCATATCGTGCCCTATTTTTCAGACTCTTCTTAGAGTGTAGCATACTAACTACTAATACACTGCTCATAATTGTTGAGAATATAGTTTACTAGCTAATAAAAAAATGTGTAAGTGTTCAATAATTCAGTGTTGTATTTAAAAACACAGTTATTTATATTTGTAAGTCACTTTGGATAAAAGCGTCTGCTAAATGACTAAGTGTAAATGTTAATATCATATTATGCATTTATATTATTTTTCGAGCAAATCTAAATGAATACATCTAAAATATATTTGTTGCTGAGTTTTGATGCAGTGACATAATTTTGCGCCGCGATTACGTCATCACGCAATGACATCGCAATGTCATTTAGCAACTTTTAGCAACAAATCGACCTTCCTTTAGCAACTTCCCCTGAAAATTAGTTGGCAACCGCATTTGTCCATGTTTCACTCGCGTTTACAGAAAGCGCTTGAGAAACAGAATCGGTACGTTTTCAACTAATTTTTTTTAGTCTCGAGCAACAGACTGTATGACATTCACGTTACATAATTTGACGTAACAGTGCACTGCATTAAAAGAAATGAGCATTCATGTTTTCTTAACTGCTGGCCAAATGCAGAAATTAAACTAAAATTAAATCATCTTTGAGAGCAAAGGGGGCCCTACTATGGAAGCATATGTGTAGCTAAATTCAATTTGAAATGTAATATGCAAAATGGCAATGTAATATGTAAAATGGCAATGTATTTCTGTATTTAAATTGACATTTTCACATTCATATGTGCAACATTTAGTGCAAAATGAAAATGAAACTTCAATTATATTATTTAAATTTGCCGTTTTCTACACTAGTTTTAAAATGCAAATTAAAAACATATTTTAAAGCTTTATAAGTTGCAAAATTAAAATGAAGATATATTACCCAACTTTTAACATGTCCAAGCAAAAACTGTAGCAAAATTACCATTTAAATGCTGTTTTTCCTAAATGCATTTAGACTTAGGGGTAGGACACTTGGGATTGCATTTTCATCATAATACCGCGTTATAATTGTAGCAAAATGTAATGAGAGTTTCAAAATGCATTCTGAGCTAAAGGTGCAGCAAAATGGTGATTTAAATGTCTTTTATTTTTCTTAAATGCATTGACACTTACATATATGATGTTTCAATTGCATTTTCATTAAATACCCCGCGATGAATATAGTTTAAGTCATTGTGGATTTGAAAATGCATTCCGAGCCGAGCACGCCCCCTAGCTGTCAATCATCACATCAGGGCGGGGCTCAGCAACAGGACGCATGATAGGACAATATTCACCATTAACCAAACGCTTTTCACCTGCCTCAACATCTCTCACTGTTTACACTCGGATTGATGCACATAAGCAAACACAGTGCTATTCTACACTTATTTACTACCTTACGTTATATTTTATCACTCTTTTATTTTTAATCCGTAAAATAGCACTTGTTCCGTGGCACCTGAACTTCAAGCACCTGCCACATTATCTCTCACTGTTTACAGCCATCAGACACTCCGACTGATGCCCGTGATTTTTACCCTGACTGTGGCATGTTCCGCATGTTCATGAGCTGGTCCTGAGCACATGACCAGTTAAGGACTAGCTCAAACCAGCATCTATGCTTCAAAATCTACCTGGTTTTTTCAACAGGGTTAGTGGGGTTTAGTGTGCGTGTTACCTGTGCGTTGGGAAGGTCATTGCAGCGGTTGGCGTGACCGTGGCAGAAGCAGGATCCGATCACCCGCATCTCTCTCAGGGCGTAAAACTGGCTCAGACTGCGGCCCGGCATGCTGGGAACCGAACCCAGCTGAGTCAGGTTGACCCGCAGACCGGTGAAGCCGGACGCCACTGAGGAGCAGAGCAGCTGTCAATCATCCGCGTGATTCGTTAATACTCAGATCACATGAGAAAGTCCAAATAACTCACCTTCGATTTTGTATTCGTTCGGCAGGTCGACGTCTGCAAACTGACGCAGAGGATAAAAGTGAACCTGAGGAGAAAAGAATCGTCAAGATGAGTGAAGATCGCCCAGGAATTCGTTTAGGTTATGAAAATGGCGTGGGAACGTTGTTTTGACATGTTTCTAAAACGTTTTCTTGTCATGGGTATAACGTTATTTAAATGTTTCTAAAACCGTTCTTACGACTTTGTCCTAACTTTACTTTTAACCAAAAATTTGAACATTCTAAAACATTGAAATGTTCTGATTTCTTGTCATGAAAGTTACAAAAACGTTTCTTACCACATTCTCTTAATGTTATATTTACCAAAATATAACATTGTTCAAATATTATATTTTTAATATTCTAAAAATGTCACATTTCTTGATTAGAGCATTATTTAAAGGTTACAATAACGTTTTTTTTTACAACATTCTACCTATTTTATTTTTACCTAAAACATAACATTATTTGAATGTTTATTTTTAAATTTTAAAAATATTAAAATATCCAGCTTTCTTGACATGATTAGAACGTTATTTAAAGTTCCTAAAACATTTCTTATGATGATCTAACAGTATTTGAATGTTTATTTTTAATATTCAAAGAACGTTAAAATGTCAAGTTTTTGTCATGATTAAACATTTTAAATGGTTCTCACAACATTCAAGTAACTTTATTTTCACCCACGATATAATGTTATTTAAACACTTATTTTTAAATATTCTAACAATATTTAAAAGTTACAAAAATGTTCAACATTCGATTATTATTTTTTACCCAAAATATGTTATTTGACCATTTATTTTGAATATTCTAAGAACATTAAAATATCCATTTTTTTCTTGTGATTACAAAGTTATTTAAAGATTACAAAAATTTGATTTACAAAAAGGTTACAACATTCTACTGATTTTATTTTTACCCAAATATTCTGTTATTTGAACCTTTATTTTTACTATTCTAAGAGTGTTAAAATGTCCCGTTTTGTTGTTGTGATTAGAACATTATTTAAAAGTTACAAAAACATTTCTTACAACATTCTACTAACTTCCAAAATACAACATAATTTGAACCCTAAGTTTTAATATTCCAAGAAAGCTTTCTCAAAATGTTACCAGAACATTCATCTATGACAAACAACATCATAAGGATGTTCTGAAAATTAATCAAAACGTTCTATGAGCGTTTTCTTAACGTTATGAGAACATTTTTTTCCAAGTACAAATAATATTGTAACAATTCGAATGTTGTTTTAATAACATTTTCTCTTAACGTTAATGCAGTTGTCAGAATGTTCCATAAACATTATTTTAAGAACATTTTCTCTTAACATTTATAAAACTTTTAAGAAACGTAAATGAAAGGCAGACTGTCTTACCTTCTGGTCCCTGTAGGGGTCGTCGGCGGTGGATGGCAGCGTGTAGCAGTAGGTTTCCTCGAGGGAGCGAGGGAATGTCGTGCTCACCTGAGGAAAGGTGGATGGGCAGTCGGTGGCCATGTACAGGACGGGTTGCCAAGTGCGGCCGTAATCCCTCGTCCTCTCAATGATCAGCGCATCAGGCCTTGGGCCCTACGGGACGACAGATGAGGCTTTAGAAACAGTGCTTTATAAATTAACGACAGCGAGACGTACATCAGATACCTTAAAAGACATCAAGACGGTTTCCAGGTGATACATCCCATCTAAATCCAGCTGCAGCGTCACGGGACTCACATCTGGAATAAACACACAATCACATTAAAACTGCTTTGCATAATCCTTAAATTATAAATCCTTTTTATATGAATAAATATGAAGTTTTTAATAAAAGTTTAAATGAATTAAGGTTAATTTAAAGTAATATCACAATTCTTTGCCATGTTAGTTTTACTATTTTGCAGCCAAACTAATTTCCCTATTTTAAAAGCCTTAACAAAAGATACAATAAAAAAAGAGTGGCAGATATTTAGGCCAAAAGTGGGCAAAGATAAAAATCTTTGTTATTTTATCTTTGTTATTAAAAGAAAAGAACGAAGATACACATTACAAATATACATAATATACAAATAAAACAGACAGTGCTTTATTTTTCAGGTGCAGTAGGTGTATTTAGAAGTAGCATTCAAGAGTTAACAAATATAAAAATAAATTATACATTGATTCTTATTAAAGCAACTGTACTTAAGTTCTTGTGTTTTGTAGTTTTATTAACATTTGAGGGATAGTTCACCCAAAAATTAATTAATTTACCTCACTCTCAAGTACTTTTTGGTTACCCACATTCGTTAAAATATCCTCTTTTGTGTTCAGCACAAGACAGAAATGAATATAGGTTTGGGATAACATGTGTGTGAGTAAATAATATCATAAATTTAATATTTGGGTGAACTATCACTTTAATGACAAGCGGCTGCATGTTTAGTCTCCTGTCCCTTTAAGAGCTGCATGCATCTAATATACAGGCACACATCTGTTTTTCTCTCAACTGTTTACTTTCACTTTAGACACAACTGAGTCAATATGTGAACCTTGTGTGTTTTGACAGTATTATTGCGAAAGATAACTTAGTCCAGTACGCAGTTTTTAGTGCGCGCGCTCAGAAGAGTATGTACTGAATATTGTATAAACAATACATTTAGGTACCGTGATTTGAATCAAAAGATTCACGAAGCTTTGAAGCTCCCATCTAAAGGATTCGCAATACATACTCTGGAGTTCCCATCTGAATACTGTTTCGCAAAGTATTAGAGTCTGAATCAAAACATTCACAAACCCGCTTAATTCTGAATCAAATGATTTGCGAACTCGCTCCGAAGTTTCCGATTTCAATAAAATGATTTGCAATATGCACTCTGGAGTTCCCATCTGAATAATGATTTGCAAAGTATAGAGTCCCGATTGGAATCAAAAGATTCACAAACCTACTTAGTTCCGATCTGAATCAAATATGTAAACCTAAGTATATGGAGTATATGGCTAAGTATATGGAGTTCTGATCTAAAGCAAACGATTTGATCGTGAACTAGTCCCAATCTGAATCAAAAGATGAATCGCTTAGTACCGATCTAAAAGAAATGATTCGTGAACCCGCTCCAAAGCAGGATTCGATTGTGAACTAGAGTCTCGCCCTGCATCCCAATGTGCATACTATCCACCCTAATAGTAATGAAAATGACTAATATCACATAGAATTTAGCATGGATAGTGTGCACACTGGGATGCAGTCTGGATCTGAATTAAAAGATTCACTTGCTTAGTTCCGATCTGAATCAAAAGATTTGCGAACCCACTCTGAAGTTCCGATCTAAATCAAATTATTCATGGTCCGGAGTTCCGATATGAATAATGATTTGTGAAATAGAGTCAAAAGATTCATGAACAGATTCCTATCTGAATCAAATGATTCACAATACGTGTTCTGAAGTCCCGATCTGAATCACGATTTGCGGGCTGATTGGAGCACTTCAAAACTGTGAATCATTTTGAGCCGCATCAGTTTAACTGATTTGGAGAGTCGAAAAGCTCCATTAAATGCGATGTCGAAATTTGAAAATGAATGACTCTTTTGATCTGTTTTTTTGCTAGTGAATCACTTGAACTGAATGATCGAAGTCACGAGTTTGAATCAACCAGAGCGGATCCAGAGTAAATGACTCACTCAATTGAATCAGTTTGTCTGTTCCTCCATGCTTTATTTATTTAAGTTTACACGACACTGTCAGAACTACTACTGGCCAGGGGCGGACTTAACCAATAAGCGAGGTAAGTGCGAGCTTAGGGCCCCGGGGATTCAGGGGGCCCCATCTGATATTGGCGAAACATATTTGCAGCGTTGAGCAATGTAGCCGTTCACAGACATATCCGCTGATTTCTTGAACGCAGTGACCAGAAGTGTTTAAGTTAGAATCCACTTACCGATCAAAATGCTGAGTTTTTGTCAAGTGGAAACACTTGGAGTTGCATGGGATAGTTTTTTGTTTGTAAAAAGCCTGGAAACGTTTACAATTTATTAAATGGACAAGTGCATTGGTTGACTAATTACTGGTTGTGAAGGGACAAATAAACTATAAACTAGAGTGAGCGAGCAAAATAAGAGTTAAGCATAAAAGGACACATAGTTATTGTGTGGGGGCCCCAAACCTGGAATTTGCTTAGGGCCCCCAAATCACTAAGTCCGCCCCTGCTACTGGCTTATAGCTTAATATGTATCCCGCTTATTCAGACTCTATTGTTGTAATTTCTGTTTAATTCAATGTTTTGGTGTCTTACCTTTCTTGGACTGCCACCATCGGTTGGGTCCGGCGCTGGAGATTACGTTCTGGATCGTGTGTGCGTTATACGCCGCCGGGTTACGAGAGTCACACGGACAACATTTCATCTTCCACTGAGACACGGAGAGTTTGATTTAGACATTTAACCAGCTTAACCAATCACCAGTTTAACCAACTGTGTTTTTAATTAGTTGCAAGATGTGTGTCAAGTGTCTCAGTTGTTTCTCCACAGATGTGACCCTGGACCACAAAACCAGTCTTAAGTGTCAATTTTTCAAAACTGAGATTTATGCATCATCTGAAAGCTGAATAAATCATCTTTCCATTGATGTATGGTTTGTTAGGATAGGACAATATTTGAAAATCTGGAATCTGAGGGTGCAAAAAAATCTAAATATTGAGAAAATCTCCTTTAAAGTTGTTCAAATGAAGTTCTTAGCAATGCATATTACTAATAAAAAATTAAGTTTTGATATATTTACGGTAAGAAATTTACTAAATATCTTCATGGAACATGATCTTTACTTAATATCCTAATGATTTTTGGCATAAAAAAAAATCAATAATTTTGACTCATACAATGTATTTTTGGCTATTGCTACAAATATACCCCAGCGACTTATGACTGCTTTTGTGCTCCAGGGTCACAAATAAACACTCGCATAAATGAGTCAATAGTTACTGTAGTAAGAGCCCAGGTAACAAATTTAGGTTAGAAAAACTTTGTTTTGAAATGTTTCTAAAATGTTAAAACATCCATTTTTTTTGTCATTGTTTTAACACCATTATACTAACTTTATTTTCACCCAAAATATATCATTATTTGAATGTTTATTTTTAATAGGCCTATTCTACGAATGTTAAAATGTCCAGTTTTCTTGTCACATTTTAGAATGTGTTTTAAAGTTTACAAAACGTTTCTTACAAAATTCTGCTAACTTTATTTTCACCCGAAATATGATGTTATTTGAACGTTTATTTTTAATATTCCAAGAGTGCTAAAATCTCGTTTTCTTGTCATGAATATAATGGTATTTAAAGGTTACAAAAAGTTTATTTTACCCAAAATTTAATGTTATTTAAATGTTTATTTTAAATGTTGTAAGAAAGTTAAAGCGTCCAGTTTTCTTGTCGTGATTAGAACGTTATTTATTTCTCCTGTTGATCTCAGAATGCTTTCTCTCAACGTTATCAGAACATAAATCAAATATTAATACAAAATGTTTTAAAACATTCCATAAACATTGCTTTAAGAACATTTTGCCCTAACATTCATATAACTTTTAAACAAAAACATTAGTGAAAGTTGTGTTTAATTACCATGAAAATGTTGCGTAAACAATTTAATTTCTCTATATGACGAGCGTCACCTCAGGCTGCTGGATCTGGGTTTGTTAATTATTATGTCAGTGATTTCATTATGCAAACCAAAAAAACCCATCAGCGATAACCTGAATAAACATGTCCGCCTCAGAAATGTCTGCCAGCAAACCATAAAAGCCAGAAATGAGTCAGTGTCATGAAAGATCTCAAGATGTTTCCCAGTGTTTTCAGAGATCTCAGTATTGACTCCTCTTAGTGTGTTTTAGGAGAAACGAATCATCACAAAGATCTCCTTCTGCTTTCATCTGAACATGTTTTTCTGGGTGTGGTTCTTGGCACTTAGCACCAAACAAAACCATATTGGCCCTGGACCACAAAAACAGTCATAGGTGTAATTTTTTGTAAAAATTTAGATGCATACATCATCTGAAAGCTGAATAAATAAATAAATAAAGTTGTTAGGATCAGACAATATTTGGCTGAGATGCAACTATTTGAAAATCTGGAATCTGAGGGTGCAAAAAAATCTAAATATTGATAAAATCACCTTTAAAGTTGTCCAAATGAAGTTCTTAGCAATGCATATTACTACTCAAAAATTAAATTTTGATATATTTACGGTAGGAAATTTACAAAATATCTTCATGGAACATGATCTTAATATCCTAATGATTTTTGGCATAAAAGAAAAATCAATAATTTGACTCATACAATGTATTTTTGGCAATTGTTACAAATATACCCCAGCGACTTAAGACTGCTTTTGTGCTCCAGGGTCACAATTTAGCTTCCATGCAGAACCAAACCCAAGATAAGCTTCTAATTGAGAGAGCCTTGTGTTTTGCAGCTCTAGATGAGCCTCACCTGTCCGTGTGGAGTGCAGACCACCTCAGACCCCATCAGACCGCATGTGGAGGAGGAGCGCAGGTTCTGCTCTCTGCCCAGCAACAGGTCGCCCATCGCAGGGTAACACGCCCCGCGCCAGCAGTCATGCTGTCCCGCACACACCGCAGACAGAGCTGAAGATCCCAACAACACAACACCATCACATACACCTCACAAAACAACACTTCACCAGGGGAAAACCATGGTAGAACTTATTTATGTCCAAAAAAGGCGATATAAAGACCTAAACCATAATTTTACCAATGGGAAATATATGTATAATATTCATAAACGCATATAGACATGCATTAACACATAAACATTCCTAAAAGTTCATGAACACACATTCATAAATGATCATAGACATTCTATATTAAGTCTAAGAACGTTAAAACGTCCAGTTTTCGTGTCAAGATTATAACGTTATTTAAGAGTTTCAAAAAACGTTCTTTAGAATGTTCAAGTACAAATATATACAAACATCATAAGGACGTTAAGGTTATTATAGTTAACCCAAACTAAGATAATAAAAAATGTTATTTGAAGTAAAATAAATGTTAACTGACGTGAAATAAAATTTAAAAAGCTATGCTAAAACATGGTATTAATATGATACAAGTCCTAAACCGTCATTTTACCATGGTACATATATGTATAATATTCATAAATGCATATTGTTACGACCCTGCGTTTTACTTGCTCGCCTGTTGGTGGCATTATTCTTCTATGAGAGCGCAGGAGATTGCGTACACCTGTTCACCACTTAAGGAGAGGATAAAACATTGGCCTCGACCACTCTTCTTTACTTCGTCCAGGGGACTGACAGCCTCTGGAGAAGTCATTTGTTGCTAACCTTTATTTTGTCTGCAGCCCATACCAACCTTTTTCTCCTCCCCATTTGGACTATGTTTTTTTTCCTTTTGATCTTGAACCCTAGATTTTGTTATATTAATTTATCTGTATTTTGAAGGCTAATAAAATCTTGCAAGTCATTATTTTAGT
>JAFVLL020041020.1:0-13904 GCA_021397915.2 Tor tambroides
TCATTTTCTTTTTGAACCTTGCCTTATACACAGAGGTATTGTCATGTTAGAATAGAAAAGGGTCCTGTCCAAACTGTTGCTATAATATTAGAAGCGTACAATTTCCTAGAATATCATTATATGCTTCAACATTAAGATTTGTACTCATAGAAATTACTAGTCAAACCTGTTCATTAGAAGGGGGCGACCCAATACTTTTGGCAATATAGTGTACCATGAACCATACAGACTCGAATGTGTCAGTTACTTTCCATAAAAAGTTAAATAACTTTAATGACGTACACTCTATCTTTGGGTGTTGTTTTGTAAATGCTCCATTTTCAGGTTGATTAACAGATTGTTGAAAGGTATAAGAGAAACAAAGGAACAAATAGGTTTGATGTAGACCTGGCTATGATGCTTTCAAACTTAAAAGCTCAATAAACATATAACTTAGCACAATTCCATAGCCTAAACATTTACATTTCACATGGATATGGGAGTTATACAGTATCTTAATAAGAGTTTTTGGTGCAACACACATGACTTTGGAAGACTTCAGATAGTGGTCTCCTGGTCAGGATTTTCATTACATTTTACGATATCTGAAGATACATTCCCATTGTCAGTAGAAACACCATTGCCATCTTGTTCTGGAGCTTTTAATTGGGACTTCAGTGCTCGCTTCTTTTCGCGATGAGAGAGTCTATTGTACAGGACTCCACACAGCACGAAGGATGAAGCAAACAGGCTATAAATAACACCCAAGTAAGAATTTCTGTAGAGAAAAAAAATCATATGTTATGACTGTAAATTGTCAAAATGGCAGTAATGAAAACACAAGTTATATGTTTAAGTGTTTAAAGTTATTAACTGCAGAAATATACAATTTGGGCTGATGGTGGCGCTAGAGAGCTTGAACGGATGATTCAAAAGAGTTTTGCAACAACAAAAATATTAACATTAAACGTTAACTTCCAGATAACAAACAAACAAATATATATATGGAAGTGTTTCTGGGAGTGCCAGTGTAAGTTTACTAACCTGAAGGCAATGGAATCATAGATACGACATGCTCCTCTCCCTCCGCATTGTTTTGTGCCCCATTTCAGACAGGTCCTGTCAATCAAGGCTCCAAAATAAATTGCAGGGGGAATGCCACCTAGAAAAGTTTTTTTTTAGATATACTCAAGATATTTTTTTCTGTGGTATTATAATCTTGTGTTGAAAATGAGTACTAAAGAAATCCTCTTACCCAAAGTCCGAATAAGCAGAATATGCAAACCAAGAGCCAAAGACTTTAATTCTGGATTTATGGATCTAAGAAAAGAACAGTCAAGAGGACATGTATTAATTTTTAAAATAAATATCTTTTTCTCAATCGGAAATGTCCTAAACAAATAATTCTAAAACATACATAGAATTAATTTTCGTTTCATGTGCCAAGGGAAAACTTGTATACACTGCATATACAGTATATTATGTATTGTGGATAGAAGTGAGTTAGGAAAGTCTAACAGGGTGGAATATTAGTGAAATATAATTTGAAAAACATTTGTTTGCTGACAGCTACATGTAGCTACACATTATGTATTTTTAAAGAAATGTTGGTGTTACTTCAACCCTGTTAGTCTACCTGTCAACCCTGTTATGTCATACATTGTAAAATACACAGTAAATGTTGTAAAAACAAAGTTTTGATGCATTTGTGCATTTTTCTTTCTTTCTTTCTTTCTTTAATGTTTTGTTACAGTAATGTGTATTACCCATGCACTGTATTACATAGTTTTTCTTAAAGACAATCAAGTCTTTTAAAGGTGTTGATACACTGTTGGAAACAATCATTACCTGAGCAGAATAATGTAACCTGGTGTGGCTAAACAAGCTGAGAAGAAGGCACCAATGACTGTCACCGCCATGTAGAACTTAAACATGTAGTCACAATCAGTCTTGCGAGGGCACTGGCCCAGCACTGCTGACATGTTTGCATATGTGAGAGGCGAATCTCCGATACAGGTGCAGTTGTGGAATACCTTTGAAAAGAGTCAGACTGTGTCAACTACTACAATACCAGCAAATGCAGTAGGGTTTGATTTTGATTTTTTTTTCCTTCCCTCATTAAAATCTAGTAATAAACAAAGGCTTATGATTTGTTCACTACTTCAATGATGAAATTTAGATACTTTACTAGGTCTATACTAATTCTAGGTCAGTAATCAAATGTAAGTAACCATGTTCAGGGTTTTGTACAAAAGGTCAGATTTGAAGCACACACCAGATACCACATGGATCATCAGGTTTACACAAACTACTTCATGCCAGCTCAAGTACTGCTGCAAAAAGTGGGACTGCTAAATACAGAAACATATTGAAAATCAAATATATTTTTTCATTCAAAATGTTGAATGAAAAATTAAAATTAATTTGGCAAAACAGAAGCATTTTCACTAGTGGTGTACATAATCAATACTAGCACTAGATTTGCTAGTACAAATATTCTAAATCGGTGTGTTTATATACAATGTCTGGCTAAATACAATTTAAAACAACAGAAAATTGCTAGGACATTTTCAAGATGTAATTAGTTTCTCTGCCTCTGAATTGACTGTTCTGGTAATGGAGCAAATAATATTAATGGCTAAAAAGAGTATATATCATGACAGCAGTTTGCTGTTTAACGTTTGAGTTTGTCTACTCAAATTTCTCATTGTAGGTATGCATGGATGTTGTATACTATCAAAGCAACAAAAAGAGAAGCATAGAAGTCATAGAAGCAAAACAGATTGAGTAATAGGCATATACTGCAAGTGTATGGAAAAGTGGAAATAACTTACCATCTCCTTGCCAACCCCAGTGGAGGTTTGGCAGCCAGCAAGGCACGGGGAGGCATAGGTCAAGCCATTGCTGGCGCATATGGGATCCCAATGTTTAAGAGAGCAGGAGCAACCCATGTTACATGGAGAAATGAGTGTAGTCTGCTGATAGGACACCTCTGGAGCCCTGTTTGAAATACACAGAATGATTAAACCACTTTATATATGGAGTTAAAAATGATTGTATGTTCCTTTGCTTTATAAAAAAACAAAATCATTGTTATGCTCTGTTTGGAATCTGAGAGACCCCCCAATTTTAATGTCTCAGAAATACTTAAAACATTTATTTTCCCAATTTTGGTCTGATCAGAGTATAATAATTGACAAAGAAATACAATATTAAGTAATGTAATGTGACATGTTAACTTATACTTAAAATTTATGCTCTGAATTTGACTAATTTTTGCTGCGGCACCCGGTGAGCAATTGCAAATTTAGTTCCTTGCTCAAGGGCACCTCAGTTGTGAGTACTGAAAGTGGAAGAGAACACTGTTCATTCACTCACCCCATCTACAATTCCTTGTAACTCAAGACCCTTGGCTTACAAGTCTGACTCTCTAACCATTAAACGATGGCTGCCCCTTAATAAATAGGCTTTAACAAACTGTCTCTCAGGAGAATACAGGAACAGGAATAAAGCATCACTAACCAAAACAAACAATGTTAACACAGGACAAGGAACTGTAGAAAAACAAGGGCTTGAATACACAGAGCTACCAAAGGAAACCAGATGGGACACAGGTGAAAGGAATCAATAATGAGGCAGAGCTGGAAGTACAAGGGAGCCCGGCGGAGTCCAAGAACTGACAGACCCCAGTGGAGCTATGGGAGAGGGTGTGGAGACAAGGAGGAGCAGAATGGTTGCAGAGCCGAGGTGGAGTCCAGGGCTCAGAGGCCTGAGGTGAAGAGGAGTAGGGGGGACAAGGAACCAAAGGGCTGAATGAAGCCCTAGCTGAAGAACTGGGTACTGAGACTCGAACCCACAACCAAGTCCAACTCTCTACCCAATAAGAAGACCCTGAGCTGGGCGGACCAGTGGAGTCACAGGAGATTTAGGGCTGGATGGAACCAGTGGTGAAGGAAGGTTTTGGGGAATTACCCCTACTAAATCCTCATAAAAGAGTACAGAGGCCAGACACAGCTCCTCCTCACCAGTGTGAGTATGGGCGTTGCTCCAATTCATTCTCTCAAACTCCACAAGGTTACCCTCTATGGCAGACAATGTTGCTAGCTCACACACATAGTCAGACTCTTCATTGAACACAGGCTACGGGGCAATGACTGTCCCAGACACAGGCTCAGGCTCTTTGACAGTGCTGGGCTCAGGCATTTTGTCGATGAGGGGTGTGGGAGGCAGCTGGCTGGGCTCTGAGTCTGGAGTAAGGCTGACAGGGTCGTTCTCCACTAATGAAAAGAGATCTGCTGCTTGCCAGCGCTCACTCCACATAAGCAGCAAAGGCCCCCCAAGGACTGTCAATGGAGAGGTGTGCCTGCGTGCCCTCTATTGTATAGTGTGTCGGGTACGGCAGACCTAAAAAGTGCCATGGTCCTTGAGGGACTGATGCCCCTGCTCTGGGAGAAGCAAGTGAACAGCAAGGATATCCATCCTCTTTTGGAATCTTAAAACCAAAATGCAGAGAAACTTAACAAATTGAAACTGCGATATGTACAGAAATGTTGTAAAATTGTATTACAGTTTAAAAGAACTATTTTCTGTTGTGATATATTTACTTCAATAATTCATAATTGAGTACCAGTACCTAGGGCTGGGTGGAATATCGAATTGTACGATATATGAATATATTCTTTATAAGCGATACAATATGAGGCAATACCGTTTATATCGATACACTGTGCAGTAGTTTGAAAGCGAGCGCATCTGAAAATATAGCGGAGGACACATATTACTGCAGAGAAAGTGCATAAGACAATTTGTTCTAAACACCTGACAAACTTTATATGAAGGGCTTTAAAAAACTTGTAAGATATAGAAGCCTGTAGTTTAGTTTCAGTTTAAAACGGCTCTGACAGAAAAGCTGCGTGTGCCGCTGACAGAGACTCGCGCTGTTTAATGTGTTTGAGATGTGCTGTTTTCCTAAATGCATAACTTACATTTCACAGGTATATTCTCCATCTGTAAATGTTAGAAAGCCATGGAAATATTTCCATTTTGCTATAAGAAGTGCATGAGCCTTCTGCTTTGAGATTCTCCGCTAAACTTCATAGACTTCATTTAACGAGCGCCGCCGTGCGCATGCGCGCCAAACAGACGCGCAATGAAATAGGAGCGCAATAATTGTGACTGAAATATAGCCTATACATTTTGCTGAAATATTTGTAGTTGGACAATAAATGTGTCATATAGAATTTAAACCCTACAATTAAGTGTATTTGTATGATATAGCACTAACTAAAGTGACTGTAATGGGGTAATCAAAACAGCATTTTTACTCAATTAGTATGTGCTTTTTATTATTATTTTCATTTTTAGTTTAGTAAATTTAACTTCTGCTTTAAAAACATTATTTTTGTTTTTAGATTGCAATGTTACAATGTTAGAATGTAATTTTAACCCTTTTTTTAACATAATATATTGTTACATTCACTTTACTCCAAAATGCAAAAGCGTAGAAAATAGAGATATATACCATATACCGAAAATCAGCCAAAAAATACTGAGATATGAATTTTTGCTCATATCGCCCAGCCCTACCAGTACCAAAGCAGGATATTAGAAGGCTACAAAATTTCTGAATGATCATGTGACACAGATGACACTGAAAAATATCTGAATTATAATAACTTTTAACTAGTTCCATCATTCCATTGACTGCTCAAAGCTGCCAGAGAGAATGATGATAACAAACACAGTGAATTGTAGTAATATTTCTGGAGTGTTTACCCTTGATATGACACTGTAAGTCCAGCCACTTGTGAGTTGTCACACTGCAGGAAATACTGAACGATCATTGAAGAGAAAGTCAGAAGACACATTGTAATGCAGAACCTGGATGCTCCAACAACATTCAGTTTGAACTTCTTCATTACAAACCCCCCAGTGACAATTCCCAAAGCCACAGCTGGTAAATTTGAAGTGCCTGGAAAAAGGTGAATAAATTCATGATACATAATACAGTATTGGACATAAGTATGATGTCTGAAAGGTAACTAGATTGAAAATGTTAAAGTGTAATTTAACATTAATATTGTTTTGTTTTGTTTTAAGAAATTGTTGCTACACATTTTCACCTTTCAGTTATTTATTGTTCAATATACAAAGTCATGTAACAGGATTGACATTTTAAGAATGACAACATATTAGCTAAAGTGGTTTAACCCTGGGGTCTGAGGGTGTTTTGGGGGCCTGGAGAAGTTTTGACATGCCCTGACATTTGTGCTTTTTTCAGTTGCTTATAAACATATAAATGGCTAAAGTCTAATAACACTGTAAACAGCACAAACTGGGCTACAATAATATGTCAGCAGCATTTATGTACATGATTGTGTTTTTGAGAAAGCAACGTTTATACGTGGTTAGTGAAAAACTAACATTTTGAAGTTACTGAAATAAGGCCATAAAACAAATACAGAACATTTGTTCACAAGACTTTTGAGAACTGGATCTTGTAGTCTAGAGTTTTTGCTTCAAAATAGTGTGAAAATCATCTTGTTTACTTGCTCACAGAAAACAATATATTGATTTAAATTTTCTAAGTCATTTTTTGAGTAAAAAGGGTCTTTGCGAGAAGGCATCAACCTTCACATTCACACCTGAGAAGACAAAGGCCCGCATAATGAGCTGCATAATGAGCCATTCAGGCAGGTATGTGACTGAGAGGGAATAGTTACACGAAAGAATGTGAGGACAAAATACATTTATATATTTTGTGTTTGTAGTTTATTTAGAATATATTTAGCTATCACACAAAATAACTTGAGATTCACTTGCGAGTGCAGAAAAAAAAGAGGAAACGTCATATTTAAAAAAAAGTTGTCATTAATGTCATTAATCTTTTTATATATATATATATATTTATACAAAAAGTTATTACTTTAAAAATGGATATAATAAGGATAACAAGGTTGATGCATAACCTGGGGGCACATTACCTCAAATATTTTTAATAACACATATCAATAAAAAGCAATGGATATTCAGAAACTCAGGGCTGGGTGCAGGCCTGTTTGTTGGCATTAGATGTTTGTTTTTTTATCTCTTTTTTAAATATTTGAATAAGAGGGACAACAAGTGGCACTCTTTTGTATAAAGGCTTCACTATTTGCATTTAGACAAACTGGAAATTAATATTAAACAGATAAAAATATAGGCATATGTAAACCCACCTATTAAAAATATGGCCCTTGATGCTGACTGGCCGTAAGTTTGCTCCATGTACTTTGGCTGAAATGTCATCAGTCCTATAAAAGCATTGACTTGTATGATAGTGGCGATTATGAGGATCATGTAAACCGTGTTGCAGAAGAGTTTCTTCAGTGACGGCAGAAAATCTAGAAAATATCAAGAACTTTACGTAAGTTCAAGGGTCATGTATACTCAATAACCAAACCTCATGAAAAAGAAATGAAACATTGAATGAATGAACACCTTTAGCCAGAGCTGCCATGGTGACCGGAGCTGGTTTGTTGGGAGCAGTACTGTGTTTGTTATTGTTGCTGGAAATGAAACGGTCCTGCTCGCCCTCTAGAACATTCAATGTTTTCTCTGTTTCAGTCTCACCCTGCTTAGGAAGAGACTTGGGAAGGAACCAAAAGGGAATTCCAGCTAGTAACATCACTCCACCAGTTAACAAAAAGCCCAGCCACCAGGCACCAACCCAACGTGAGTCTTTGTGGTTGATGGTGATGGTATCTTCAAAAAAAAAAAAAGAACAAGCATGCACATTTTAATAAATCAGCCTGAAGTTTTTATGATTTGAAATCCTAACAAACAGTAGGACTGAAGACCTCTTAAGTCAAAGGGTAACTTGCTGGGTGAGTAAATAAGTCTAGTTATCATAAAGTCATGTCACTGATTTAAAATCATGATCTACACTGACTTCAGGCAATAATGTGTGTTACTGCAGAGTTATTCTCTTGGGCAATCAGAGTGCTTTTTCAAAGTTAAACTTTTGAACTGACGAAGTGACCTCATCAATCGATTAGACTAAAAGACATACATCTACTTTGACAACTATGACATAGTAAAACGGAAGGTACAAATGCTAGTTTGTATGTATCAAATACCTTTAAGAGAGGTTGCTAGGATGTTTTTTTTTTTTTTTAGAAATGTGCAAAACATCATCATCATATGTAAGATCAATGTAGGGCAAAGAGCCATTATCAGTTGAACAAAAACAGATTTGCAATCTTCACTGGTTAAACAGGTGAATACCTAAGTCCACTGCTCCGATGTCCACATAGAGATTGGCACAGAAAGATCCTAACATGAATCCAAACATGGGCCCGATTATTCCTGTAGTTTGTATGAGAGCTGAAAAAAAATCAATAGAAAAATACTAATTCACAATCACCACCAAGAATAATTAAGTTACAAAAAAAAAACAGTCTTTTCAAACTGTACATTATTTGAATGGATTGGTGTGTGTATGATCGTGTTGTTTAAATGGGTGTAAAAAATCGTTTTTCATTTTCTACATCAACAAATTCTCTATTCATTATTTAATTACTTTTGATTTCAAGGGTGACATATGTTTTAATATACTGTACTGCATGTATTGCATCATACATGTCTCACATTTTTTGTTTTCAAATATACCTACACAATACATATGACAGTTATCCTTTGTGAAAAAGGTACACTTAATTTTTTTATCTGTAAGTACATGCATTAATGATCAATCAAATTGGTATAGTCCAATTGGTACGTTTTGACATCTAAAGGGTTTTCAGTGTACTAGAAGGATATTAATAAGCTTGAATGTATTCCAAAATTGATAATATAATGATTTAAATGGGTAATCAGTCATACCCATGTAAAGAGCAGTGTTTTCCTCCCTCGAAAAATCATCCAGATAAGACAACCCAAGAGGCATGACAGGTGTCTCTCCTACCCCACGAAGCATGTTCCCAAGAAACACATAGAGCCACAAGGAGGAACTGGCTGCTTTCTCACATTCTACAAAAACAAAAGCACCAAATGAACAACTACTTTACACACATGACTCTGTACTACACTCAAATATCAGCATCTTAATGAAAGGTCAAAGTCTACTTTTGTAGATTTCAAGTGTATCAATTACATAGAAAGCAATCAAACCCAATATATTAAGCTTCCCAAAGTTCAAAGTTCAGAAAAGAGAAGCTAGGTAAGCAATATAGAGTGACAGATCAGTGTTGCAGGGGATTGTGAGTAGTACAATCTTATTACAGGCCAAACATGACAAACGATCCCACAACTCAACTTTCTCATCCTCTGTTTTCTGAGAATGAAGTTATTTCTGAGTTATTTCTTATGAATGTAGATGCCAGTAGGGTGGATCTTACAAAAATGTTATATGTCTGGGGCATATAGCTATCAACCAAAATATTATTATTATGCTTAAAAAAAATTTATATTGCATAATTTTCCGCTGCAAGACTAATCTTTAATGAACCGAAAAGAACGCACGTCACACCTCTGTTTATCAATTTGCACTGGCTACTTATAGCTGCTCGCATAAAATTCAAGGCATTAATGTTTGCCTACAAAACCACCTCTGGCGCTGCACCCCTTTACCTAAATTCAGTACTTCAGACCTATGTGCCCTCTAGAAGCTTGCGTTCTGCAAGTGAACGACGCATTATTGTGCCATCCCAAAAAGGCACAAAATCACTTTCATGGTCTTTTTGATTCACTGTTCCGACCTGTTGGTATTACCTGCAGAACTCAATCCGAGTAGCTGTATCCTTAGCCATCTTCAAGAAACGGCTAAAAACACATCTGTTCTATCTTTATTTGACCCTGTAACTCTATCACTCTCTATTCTAATTCTATTTTATCTATCTGTCTTCTTTTAAAAAAAAAAAACAAAAAAAAAACACCCTTGACCCCCTATCAACTACATATTTATTCTCTAACTGCTACTTTTTCTTTAAAAACTAACACTAGCTTTCTTTTTTCTATTCTATCTACTTGTTTTCCTTGAAAAAAAAAAAAAAAAAAACACCTTGCTATGTGTACTGCGTTAGGCTAACCGAGACTTGTCATATGCTTGCATGTTGTTGCTCTTTTGTTGGTTTTGATTGCTTCTATTGTCCTTTTTTGTAAGTCGCTTTGGATAAAAGCGTCTGCTAAATAACTAAATGTAAATGTAAATGTAAATAATGAAAAAGGGTGAACCCAATGTGACCCAAAATGACCCAAACATTTTAACATTCACCCATTATCCCATATTTCTGTAAAGTAATGGAATTTAATTAAATGTTATTTAAATGTTATTTATTTATTTGAAAGAAGAAACTTAATTGGAGAGGCTATTGATCTTCTCTGGAACCCTGTTAAGGCCCCTATGTTTATTATTGGTTGCAGTATCCCTATATTTGGTTTAATATCTTATCTGAGGGTCAGGGTCAGGGTTGAACAATTTACCTGCTTGAATTTTCACTGTGGGAATTTCATTATCTTGTGCAAGACTTCCATTGGTTAAGCATGGTAGAATACTCTCTGTACTATTAGAGGCAGATAAATGTGAAATTGTTGTCTCGTATTTGTACCTGTGGAAAACAAACACACATTAGACACATATTATTTATCTTTTAATTTGAATCGTTGACACAAATATGGTAACTATAGGGGTTTAAAGAATAGCTGACCAGTTAAACTTACGGTCCTTGGAAGAAATGTGGTGCCGCAGTTATAAATGATCCTATGGCCATGATTAAACATCCAGCTCCTATGAGTCGCGGTCTATGAAGCTTAGCGCCAAAGTAACTCACAAAAGCTATTACAAGTAGATTACCTGAAATGAAACAAAAATTGGCATCCTATTTAACATCACAACACATTTTATCCATAAAGACAGAAATAAATTGTAAATGTATTCATAATTTCCTGCAATACAGAATATAGGCCTACGTAAAGACATCTTGAATACATTGGTCCTAAAAACTATTCATTTGAGCCACACTGAACAAATTATGTATGTGACCATATTAGATAGCATAACTGTTATGGCTCATCTGTGTTTTGTGTTTGCTTTAGTTGAACTTTGTATTTTCTCTCCATGCGTTCCATTCGGAAGGGCTCATCTCTATGCCCTAATCCCTTCAAAGGGTTTACCCTCTGGAGTGAGACCTTCGAAGGGTTGAAGGGTGTAGGGGAACAAACAACTGTTTCTTGAAGTGCCCTTCTGCGTCATCATCCCATGCCCATGTGGAGGTGCCATCATCATGCAAAGAATCTGCGCAAAGAATCATGGGGGCCAAAGTGTCCATCAGTTGTACCCTTCGAAATCCTTCACTCCGAAGGGCCCTTTGAAGTGGCCAGTTTTGAGAACTTCGGTTTAGAACGACCCCTCAATATGGCGGCCATGATTGTTTTCACTCCAAAGTGCCCTTCGGAGGGTGATATATCCCATTTGGAATGCACCGTCTGTTTATCAAAGTTTCCTTTTTCTGTATTAATTTGTTATATTTTAATTGTTATATTGTTACTGCTCCGGGTGTATGTTCACTACTGTGTGCATGCACTTGGATGGGTTAAATGCAGAGGACAAATTCCGAGTATGGGTCACCATACTTGGCCACACACCACTTCCCTTTCCCTCCCATTATAATTGTTATATTTATTATCTTTGTTATATTTTATGTTCCATAATTATAGTTACTCATTGATTGATTAGTATCTGCACCTGTGTTTGGTTTGTTTCACTGTATTTAAGCTCTATGTTACTTCTGTTCATTGTTAGTTCTTGTCGATTTTGGTTGTTCTGTTCTTGAGTTCTTTTAGTTAAATAAACACAAATTGCTGCATTTAGATCCATTTCATTTCTTTATTTCAATCAAGCTGGGCCAGAAGAACTGACCCAATAACATGGATCTCAAAGCAAAGAGACTTCTCCTCTCTCAGTGGAACCGACCTCTAGAAAGGCACATGCAGGAATTTCTGGACCTTTGCCATCTTGTCCCTTATCATGACTACTGCCTATGTGCTCTTCCAGACAAGCCTCATCATGATAACGAAACTGCGCTTGCCCAGAAATTAGACTCTAGGGACTTTCATGGAGTACATGGAGTGGGTACTCCTCCATAATGTTTCCCCTTTCACCATCTGTGAAAGTGAGGAGGAAACCAACATGCCAGTCTCAGCCACCAGCCCAGCAACAATGAAGCCAGAGGCCACCGCAGATGCAAGACCCAGAGCCTGCTGCGATCAAAGTGCCAGTGATGAGGACTGAGCTGAAGACTATCCTTTAGTCCAAGCCCTATAACATCTGACCAGGTGTGGTAACAAGCAACATCATCTGTCTCAGAGGGTGTCCTCGTGAAGTATGAGGGGATGGGTTGGAGCACCGTCCATACTCCCACCATCGTGGGTTAGCTGTCTCTTCCCTTTTGTTGTCCACTTCTAAGTTGCCTTCGGTGAGGTTGTTCCTGCCATTCCTCCCAATCCCACCTCCTCTACTTGATTTGAGTCAGCCTAGTGGAGAATACCTGCCTGTTTCTTGTCATTCAATGAGACAATTAGTTTATCCCCTATCTGCACTGCCCAGTTCTGCACTCCTCTCAGCCCTTCAGGTCCTCCCATGCTAGATTTGCCTTCCCACGTGGATTCACCTTGGGCTTCATGTTCACCAGCTCAGCCAAGGGGCATTGACACCCAAGCTCTACCTTGAACCTCCAGGCCGTAACTCCACTTTGGCTGGTAAAGAAGTCAACTCAGCCTTGGCTCCTCCCTCCCTCAGCCTCACATGGAGCCATCCTCCCTACAACTCCAACTGGCTTCCTCATCCCTCCGGCTCTGCCTAAGTCAGTCGCCACTCTGACTGCACCACAGTCTTCCAGCCCATTGTCTGCACCCTGTTTCTCCACCCCTTCAGCTTCGTTGAGCTCCTTCCCTACGGCTATATCCTCAGTCACTTTGATTCCACATGGGTCTCCACCACCAGCGTCTCCATTTCTGTACATTGTTTCCCTGGATCCAGCTGTCAAGCCTCCACTATAGCTCTTCCCTCATTCAACTTCATCCTGGAATTCCAGCTAGCGATTCCATCCTGGCTCTTCCTACTGCTAATTCCTCCCTGGCTCCTCCTGGGCTGCATTCCACTCCACTTTTAGACATGCACTTGCAAACTTCCATAAGCACTTCCCCTCGGGGGAATCCCTGCTGCCATTTTCAAGTGAGTTCCACTTCGAGAAGTGGACGAGGGAAGTTTATATGGACAGACCCTTGACCCCTCTATTTTGGCTGAGGAAGCAAGTCTGCTTCATGTGCACACTTCAGGCTGCTCCATAGACCACAATGCAACAAGATTATGACATCATCGCCAATCATGTTTAATTTATCCCCACCCCAAACAACTATAAAATATATAAATGATTTTTTTTTTTTACATTTATAACAACCCAAGCATACCTTTATAAATATCTAATGCTGCAGCAAACCAATTCGTAAGGGGAAAAATGTAAATAATAAACCAACTCCATAGTGGATTCTAAGTGATCAGGGCTTAGGACATTCCAATTAAGCCCATTCCAACGGTTCCGCCAGTGGTGGGCACTCATGCAACGTAATCAATGGCATACATCAGAGTAATCGAGACGGAGTTAAAGGGGTGGTTGATTGCGATTTCACTTTTTTCATTTTAAATAGTGTGTAATGTTGCTGTTGGTGCATGAACAGTATCTGCAAAGTTGCTGCACTGAAAGTTCAACGTAAGTGGAGATATCGTCTTTTAAAAATCAGGAAGTTTAATGCCTACAAAAATGACTCAAATGGGACTACAACGAGATACATAACAAACCCATAAATTTACATCAACCCTCCCTCCGGAACATGCAAAAAAGGGGGCAAGGCCATGTTCTGCGGCTTTGTCGAAGAGGAAGAGTTATAGT
>JAFVLL020041024.1:0-12919 GCA_021397915.2 Tor tambroides
AGAGAGAGATGCTGATGGTGCTGATGCTGATTGTGTGTGTGTGTGTGTGTGTGTGTGTGTGTGTGTGTGTGTGTTCAGGTCCAGGAGTGGCAGGTTATCTGACAGCGGGCAGCGGCTCTACGGTCATGCCAAGCGTCCCGCCGCCCGTAGACAACGACATCGGAGACCTGGGCTGAACCAGACTAACACAACACCAGACAAACCTGGACACAGACGGACCGGCTCCGGAGCGCCGCCCTCCTGATCCTGACCCTGATCCTGATCCTGATCCTGACCCTGATCCTGACCCTGATCCTGACCCTGACCCTGATCCTGAGAGAAGCAGACACAGTCCCTCACAGCACTTCATGATTCCTGCGTTTTAACACTTCCTCCTCTTTCATTTTATATCCACTCACATCTCGTAAATCATGTCTTTCCATGGAGAGTAAAATAGTTTACTTTTGTATTGAGATTTTTATGCATTTGTTTTGTCTTGGTTTCGCTGAGCTGATGAATGGTGGCCATGTTGCTCTGATTCGTTGTCTCTTCGTCTTCCTGCGTCTCACATTCAGATCATGTCTCGACTCGTATCTGTCCGTCTCCACACGCCTTCTGTTGTATAAAACGCAGCCTTGCATCTCTATATTCTTTCTTTCATTCTGAAGTACTGGAGTAAGTGCTCAGTAACCGAAGGAAAGACAGCCTCGAGAAGGAACCTGTGAAACTGTGATTATTCATGAGTTTGTGCCGCTGCCTGCGATCTGTCCTGGTCTGTCTCTCATCTCGTCGTCCTGTAAACCTTCCTTCCCCAGAAAGCACTCGACTATTTATACCTGAATAAATCAAGACCAACTGAAAACGAGCGTCTGAAAGGACAGAGAACAAATTGTACTGACTCTGATTACAAATGTGTGTGAAAGACTAGTGCAATTGTGAAACGTTAAATGTAATATGCCGTACATAAACTTTCTATATTGAATGTACATTAATAAAAAAGTAAATCAGTTGCACTTGTACATAAAATTTTAAGAATAAAAGGGAATCCACAGCTGCTGGGGTTTTGTTTTTCTTATGGATGCACTTTATATGTTAATGAAGAATGAATCTCGCTGAGCATCATGCATCATAACGTACTTGTTTTGTTGTTGTTTTTTGCACAGATAAATAATTGAAGGACTGACAGGTTAAACTCATCCGCTCTTACATTAATAGTAAGGTGTGTAACAGTCATATGAAGGTTGATGTTATACTGGGTGTCCACACGAGGGCGACATCACTTCTGCATCACCAGCTAACCAACATGATGCACTGGTTTCCAGAAGCCTGTGTTATTCCATACAAGCAAACATTTAGTTAAGAGATGTAGGAAAGTGCCTCACATCATTCTGTAGTCATTTTTGATATTTCAGATCATTTGCGTCAGTGGCTGTGGGCAAACCCCGGGTCAGTGTGGAAACATCAGCTGGAGTGCTAAAGCATAGCATTTGACTGACATCAGTCTATTGCTCATGAAAGAGCTCTGTGTGTGTCCTCAGACAGTTTTCCCATCAGCCTTTGCAGGTGCTGGAGTATCCCTGTGGCCCTCAGGGGCCCGGCGAAGCCTGACATGATGATTCCTGCTGCTCCAATCACATCGTTATCAATGAAGCTAATGAAAAAATCTGCACAACAGTTTAAACAGCTGTCTTTATGTTTTATAGCGTTTTATTACACGTCTGTCAGGATTCTGATTGGTTAATGGAGACATCTAGCGCTTGACGCTGGCGTGGTGGATTGTGGGAAAGCGTTCAGAGCGTGTTTAATGTTTATGCAAATAAAGAGCGGGAAACGAACGGCAGCCAATCGCTGTGAGGTTCAGGTGATGACGTCTGAGCGTTTACAAATATGCAGATTTTGCTGGATTTAGCGCTTAAATCATAGGTTTACACTTCATTATGATTCATTTCAAGCTGGAGCGCAGTCTAATTTGACTGAAGAAAGTGTTTTAAACTGACAGCATATGTTCAGTCTCATCAGATTAAAAGCAGCCTAACATTATAGAAATCTGAATGAAACGTAATGAGATAAAATGACATTTTCAGTGAAATCTTGCAGGCAAAATGCAGTTATGTGGCCTGTATTTCCACGCTGACTAATAAAGAAACAATGGGAAGCATGAAGGAAGATGAAGAGAATCAGGATGTGTGTCCTGTTCTGCTGTTTCCATTTTATTTTTATTATTGAGACCTTAGGATGTTTGTTGTCCTCTTTTCTGTTATATTTGGTCTTGACTGTAATTGTATATTTGAGAATCTGGTAATTACAGTTTTTTTCAGCTGCTTACACACATTTTCAAAACTTTGCCTCTTTTTTTCAAAACTTTACACACAAATCCAAGAATTGCACACAAAATGCAAAATGCCTCACATCTCTTGCAAAATGAAGCACTGCATTCAAAATATCACAAACACATCTCAAAAGAAAACATTTGCAAACACCTTTGCCATAATATTAATTCCTGATAGATTTGTGTGTGTTGCATAGAGAACTGTGTTGTGTTTTATAAAAAGTCAAAGTCTGAGAATGAGTGTCTGGTTTTGTAGATCTGGTGTGTGTTTCTGCTGTTTGAGTGACAGCTTTCAGAAACTGTGTGACAAGGAAAGATTGTGTGTAAGCAGCTGAAAACACTGTAAGAAACACTGCTGTCCTGGATTGTCATGATGGCAGGAATTGGTGTTTTGACCCACTATTGTTTTACTGCAGGAAGGAAATCCGTGCACAGGTTATTTGTTTGGTCTCTTTGACAGACTCAGCGTTTCCAGAAACATCTGAAGGTGAAGCATGACTCCTCACCAACCCGAGGAGAACGTTTCAGTCCCTTCACTCTCCTTCAGTCATGAAACTCATGTCAGATATATTTTGGGACTACTGTTTCTGAAAGAAGTCTATTCTGTTCACCAAGGCTGAATACGTTTGATCAAAAATACAGTAAAAACTGTGAAATATTATTAGAATGTAAAACAGCTGTTTTCTATGTGAATATGTGTTAAACTGTAATTGATTTCTGTGATGAAAGCTGTATTTTCAGCATCATTACTCCAGTCTTCAGATCTTCAGAAATCATTCTAATATGCTGATTTTATATCTCACAGCATGTGTCTATATATCTTGCAGAGCTTCATCTCAGAGTGAGCTGTTGTATTTAGTTCTCTGAAGAAACGAGTAAACAGCAGTAACTTGCTCCTGGTCTTCAGTCAGTGCTGTCAGCATGAAGCGTCGGGCTTGTGCACATATGGACAGCAGAGCCAGTTTGTTTTGATTCTGAATCATATGTGCTTTAATAAGCGGAAAAACAGAAGAATTAGGGACTATTTGAAGATGATTAATAGTTGTAAATTCATCTTTCGCTGCTTGACTTGTTGCCATCCAGTATTCAGTGCACATGTGAGGATTTCTCCTGACCTTTGACCCACTAACATCTAAACTAGCTTCAGCAGTCTTTATGATGTAATACGCTGAGCATGAAAGAGAGACAAACACGGCCCAGTGTTTCCACAACGCTCATCTGAATCTCTGTCTGAAGTGGTTTGTAACTCTGGGACTGGAGAGATCTGGAGATCTGGAGATGTGTTTCTCCAGACTGAGATGTGTTTACACTCACAGCGGATGATTGAGCTGTCGGTGCATCAGGATGAAGCTGTGCATCTCAGTGCGTCTCAAGAACCAGATAAACTGGGGTGTTCTCCAGTGAACAGATTCATGATTCATTCCCAGTGCAATCAGTTTGAAACAATACTCACCCGAGTCGATGCTTCACTTACAGATGATTTGTCCTCAAATCAAACGTGTGTCATCAGGAGAAGATTATTTAGTCCAAGACCCAGGGTGCATATTAACACTCATTGCATAAAGTCCTGACTCCTGGAGGAATTCAGAGTGAGACCGACCAACACAACACTACAGTTGTTTATTAAACAACAACAAAAATGGCCTGATTTCCAGTACAAATATCCTAATAAAACTTTCAAAGAATATATAAAAGTCTAAATACTTTATATATTACAGTACATCTTTAATTAAGATTTTTCTGACCCATTGGTATACATTTGTCAAGCTTTAATCATAATCTAAAAAAGTATAGATATAAATATCAATATATATATATATATATATATATATGTATATTATTGGAATGCAAAAATATATAGTTTTATAAATGTTATAAGGTATTTATTTACATTTTTATGATTCTATTTTTTTATTTAATATATATTATAAACTTACAATATGTATAATAGATTTTCAGAAATGTCATTTTCTTTCATAATTTTACTTGTCAAGTGTATTTTGTACCTTGTTTAAAGCAGTCCTGAACTGAGAAACCAGAATAATTCTCTTGATGTTTTGACATATAAGAGGTCATTCTACTATAAAAACATCCTAAGTTTCAGAACTCAAAACATTGTCGTTAGTCTAAAAACAGCTTGAAAATAAATAAAATAGCCTATTACTTCTAAATGATGTTTTTTGATGTAGAAATCTTGATAACATTAGAAGTGAACCTCAGAGAAGAGTACAAAAAAAAAAAAAAAAAAAAGGCAGTTCATGATCCCTTTAAGGATATTTAGATATTTTACTGGAAAACAAGACAAACATGCTGATTAATAGTAAAAAGTTATTTTGGTCAGGACTGATGGATGTTTTCATCCGCAGAGATCCAATCAGAGATCAGTGCGCCTGTCCATGTTTTGTGTCTGTGTACCTGGCTTTGACCTCTGACCTTTGAGAGGCTGGTGTTTCGTCCCGTTGACAGCGAGGTCTGGAGCGAGGAACTGGCTGCTGGATGGAGCTCTTTATGCCCAGAAATCTGCATCCGTCTTTCTATCAAACGGATGTACTTTCATCTGTAGCTTTGCTGTGATTGACTCTGGATTGAGAGAACGTCCGCAGCTGTTTACATTCACATCTGAGAGTTTCAGGTCACGCTCACTTCACCCTTCGCGTTCATGAAGAGGGAGGTTCTGTAAATACAACGTGTGCTTTTCCCAAATAAGTTTGTGATGGCTGCCGTGGGTTGCAGATGTTTATTGTTGAAGTGCTTCTGATGTTCTGGAGCATTTGCACACGTGTATGCAGTCCAGATCGGTCGGGATGTCCCAGTGTTTGCTGGTGTCTTATATCATTACAAGCATCTAAACCACTCCTCAGACTCTTTCATCTTAATGGCCTCCATCTTCTAACGCAACGGAACGAACAGGAACAAACAACTCGCTTTCATTTCCTCCTCAAAGTGATTTGTGAGTTCGTACTCCCAGTTGTGACTTCTTACTGTTAAATTACACAAACCATTTTCTCATTCGGCCAACACAGTTTTAGAAGCATACATCTTCAGAAGACAAAGAACAAAAGACGTTCATCCCATTCTCTGACTCAGATCTCCAGTGGAGAGGAGGCTTGTTCTGGTTCTCTGTCAGATGGAGTCCATCGCTGTCTGAATGAACTTAATGAGGGTCTGAAACGATGGAAGACTGCCTAAAACATTCCAAATAAACGAGATAATGTGAGATAAAGTTAAAAAAATAAGAAGTAACATTGTGAGTCACTTGGTGAAGTTACAGTTGCAAGATATAAATCCGCAGTGTGGGATATAATGTAGCAATTATGAGAAAAAGCTGCAATTGTGAAATATATAGTCCCTTTGTAAAGTTGGAAAATATAGTCACATTGCAATATATGAAGTAACAATTGCATGAAAAAGTTGAAATTATGAAATATATACATTGAGAGATATACAGTATCATTACTAGATATAAAGTCACAATTACAAGAAGAAGCTGCAGCTGTAAAATATATACTCACATTGTGATTAAGTAATTTTTTGAGATATAAAGTCACAATTTGGAGATATAACTCTGCAGTTAAGAGAAATAAAGTAGTAATTTTGAAATATAAAGTCAGACTGACTTCAGTGTATGTTCCACCTCTTTCCAGTCCATTGAAGATTTTTTTCTTTTAGTATTCTCAGTTTACAATATGCTGTCCATTATTTTTAGAGAAGACGGTGTTTTCCAAACACTTCCAATGCCATCATGTCCAGTGATCCCAGACGCTCCAGTTTAATTCGTCAATCACACAATAAGCCTAATTCTAGACTACTGTAAACAAATGGGGTTATTCTTACTCTTCTCATTGGATATGAGTGACCTGCAGTGAAGTGACCCTACAGTAACCTACAGACCAGTGCTGTTTAAATTGAGCCCAGATGAGAAGCTTTTATTTACCCATGAGGCCTTTCAGCAGACTTTAAAAGCTGTATAGTGTTTACATGACACACACTGCCTCGAAACACAAGACAGATTCATTTCATTGAAGAAAACTGATGCGAGGGAATATTCACTATTTGACGGTCCAGTCGTTCCATCTGAGAATGTTTAAGCCTTTAATAGTTTCCATTGCAATTGTTATTAATTCTGGGATTGTGGTCCGATTGATCGGCTCTGCTGGTCTGGATCTACAGCTGGATTTCACCATCCAGCTGGACCCGTCAACATTAGTTCTGTTATAAATCTTGGTGTAATCTTTGAGGAGCAGCTGACCTTCAGACACCACACTGAAAAAACTGCTCCATCTTGCAGATTTGCATTGCACAGCATCAGAAAGATCAGGCCCGTCCTAACTTCTTGTCCAGGCCCTGGTCATCTCTAGACTGGACCTAGTCCTAGAAAGCTCTTCTGGCTGGACTTCCATCAAGCACAATCAAACCTCTACAGATGACTCAGAATGCAGCGGCACGACTGGTCTTCAGCGAGTCACTCCTCTCTTTATCTCCTGCACTGGCTGCCGGCTGCGGCTCGCATCGAGTTCAAGACGTTGATGTTTGCATATAGAACAGCCTCAGACTCAGCTCTTTCTGCTTCCACTCACTCTTGAGAATCTGCATCCCCTCCAGAAGCCTGAGTTCCACTAGTGATCAACGCCTCGTGGTACCATCACTTTCCAGAACACTTACATTCGCCGTTCCTTCCTGAATAAAGCATCTTCCCAACCCTGTTCAGAATCCTGAATCTCTGACAATATTCAGGCGAAAACCTCCACTGTCAGCAATTAACTGCATCTTTAAAAAACAATATGCTTTCACTACTCTTTAATCCTAGAGTGTATTATTCTGAATGATGGCTGAAACATTGTATTACGAGATCCACTTGTGTTTATCTGTCTCTTTATGATGAATCGCTTGTTGTGTTCCTCATTTGTAAGGTGCTTTGGATTAAAGCATCTACTGAATGAATAAATGTAAATCTACAGACACACACATGTGCTCAGCAGGTTTGTTGTCCATCCTCTGCTCTCAACCTGTGTCTTTGTTTTAGTGTGTGTGTGTGTGTGTGTGTGTGTGTGTGTGTGTGTGTCCGGCCCCCTGTTTACATCCTCAAACAAACACTGAAAGAGTGTGTGAAGTTCAGATTGGCCCCTGAGGGTTTGTGTGTGTGTGTGTGTGTGTGTGTGTGTGTGTGGTAAATGTGGGCCGGTCTGTCTGTAAAATGGGGGTCTCACACACCTACAGTAACAGCTGCTTTCATTCCACATCCGTCCCAAAGTTGTAAACAGAAGGTAAATAAATCACTAATTTCTTGTTTATTTTTAAATACTAAATGAAGGAAGCAGACACAAGCTCTGTGTTCTTCTGTTCTGTTTCTTTTCATTTCATCTGATCTGCTTTCCCTCCTGTTTTCTGATGATGATGATGATGATGATGATGATGATGGAGGAACAGATTTGCTTTCAGGATCAACAAAACTCACACATCAACACATTTATGACTATTTATGAGAGAGTCTTTCTTCTCATTAAACAGGATTGATGAGGAATATTTTGTAGCAAATGTGACCAGATATACTAATTATGCAAAACATCATTAATAGTCCTTTGTAATTGTGGGGTGACTAATCATTTGAGGATAACGAGGTATTGTTTTATATTCCCTCCCTGACACTGACTGAGGTCAATCCTGTTCTTTAACAGGACTGTTGTGTTCAGTTTGTTCAGTTGATGAAGTGTGTGCTCATGCGTGAGAAGAAGAAGCATCGCTTTAAGCTCCTGTGTAGAACTGAGTTCTGAAGCATTCCATCAGTTTGAACATAACATTGGTGACAAAACTTACCAGGAAGCGGTCACTCTCCTCGCTAACCACTTCATGGGCCAACAACTAGTACTTTTCCCCCAATACAAGCGTCCAGGTGAGTATGTGCAGAGTATCTGTGAGACATGGCACGCTCATGCAATTATGGGACTCTTCAAGATCAGATCGTCCGTGATCAGTTTATTGAAGGGATATTGTGTGATAAGACTCTGGAAAACTTGCTAGAAATTAACAGTGGATCAAGCCGTGGTAATTGTGCTGCAAGATAACAGTGAAACTGAAGAATCAGGTTTTCCAGTGCGGCTTGCAGAGCCACAAAGAAGCCGTAAGAGTTTAGATTTCTGCAGCAACGGTGGCTCTAGCTCGCACAAATCCAGAGCCCAAAATTGTCCTGCACGGGGACAGGCATGCAGAAATTGCCTTAAAAATAACTTTTGTGGCTACGCAAGCATGACAAAAGCAACACACACCTGCCTCTAATAACTGCGCTGAAATCAGACACATATCAAAAGACCAAACAGATTTTAGGATGTGTACTGTGCAGCTTGATGGATACAGGTGCGGCAGCATCTCTGCTCAATGTGAGTACATACCACAAGTTATTTTCCCATCTGCCACTGCAGCAGCTCTGCTCATCCCTCTGTGGTTACAACAGCTCTAAGATCGCTCAGCTTGGTGTGCTTCATGTCCCAGTCTGTTACACCTGCCATCGTTTCCCTTTTCTCACGCATAGGATTCATGCTGCAAGACGACAAGGGTTGGACATTCACCATGTCACCACTACCTGGTAACAGAGATGGCCAGTGCTGTCTGACGGACTCGGCTTCCTCACAGCCTTCACCCGCAGGCCTCTGATGGATCCAGAGGTGTCTCCGGTCATTCAGTGCCCGCACAGGATTCCTCTCACCTTGAAGGATGAAGGGACGGTGGAGCTCCAAATGACGCTGGCTATGGGAGTGATTGACCAGTCAATGCTGCCCTCTGGATCTCCAACCTGGTTATTGTCAGAAAAAAGTTTGGCAGAATACGAGTCTGTGTGGACTTGCATTCTGTCAATAAGGCATTTATTCCCGACAAGTACCCTTTCCCCAAGGATGAGGAGCTGACCACTCACTTCTATGGGTCGACGGTCTTTACTAAGCTAGACCTGTGCTAAGGTTACCAGCAGGTGCCACTCCATCCGTCCAGCAGAAACCTTACAGTGTTGGTCACACACTGGAGTATATCGGTACACAAGCATGCCATTTGGCCTGAGCTCTGCCCCCACTGCTTTCAAAAGATAATGACCACCATCTTGGCTGGTTTTCCTCCAGTTGAAGTTTTCTTGGATGATATAGTAGTTCATGCGGCAGAAATCCAGAAATCCATAATGACCGTCTCAACAGGGTGGCTAGCACTTTTATGGAGCATAATCTCACGTTGAATGCAGAGAAATACAAGTTTGCTACCTCAGCCATTGATTTCGTGGGGTTTCGTCTCACATCCACTTCACAAGTAGCCTCATTTCTGGGCATGACAGCCTACTGCCTTTGTTTTTTGCCTCAGTCCTCCTGAACCACAGTGCCCCTCGAGCCATGGAACTGGACTGCAGAATGCTCTGAGGCTATCCTTTCCCCACCCATCCCAAACCCATGTAGAACTGAGTTCTGAAGCATTCCATCAGATTGAACATAACGAGCTCTCTGCAGCAGGTATAAATATATTGCCCTATAAACTTTGCTGATTCACGCGTGAGTGTCGTACAGTAACTCAGTCCACATGTAAACATTTACTGTGGCTCTGTAAAGCTGCATCATATCACATCATGATGGATAAAACATTTCCTTAAAGCTTATGTCCCTTTACAAAAATGTTTACAAATATACAAAAAAATTTAAACACTGAAACACCCTAAACCAGTTAAGATAAATGATTTGTGTAATATTAAAAATGTATATTATACATTAAATAATTCATTTAAATGGATAAATAAATGTAAATAAATAATTTAAAATAGTGAACAGATAAAAAACAATATGACTTATTTTTTAAGATTTATTTTTGGCATTTTTGGCTTTATTATGATAGGACAGATCAGAACTGATGGGAAGCGAAGTGGAAGAGAGATAGGGGTTAAGAAAGGACCTCAAGATTGGAGCTCGGGACGCCCGAACAGCGCTGTATGTCACCCCACTGCACACGAGGCTATTGCCCTGACAACACTGACATCATTAACATGAAAACTGAATAAGACACGGGGACATATTAAGGCAAGGATCTTTGCAGAGTAAAAAATAAAATCTAAAAATAAATGTCATTTATTTAGTAATTTATTTATGTCATGAAATATGTTTTTCAGAAATAACAACAAACTGAATAAGAAACTGGGAGACATTAAGGCAAGGTTTTTTTTTTAAACGTATTTAAAATCCCTTGGATTTCCAACATTTTAAGCGTCATGAAACCCTAAAACACATTTTTGAGATGTTAACATATCTGAACAGGTTGCACATCAGTGAAAACAACAATAGTACTCATTATGTCTATTATTAAGGGAAAAGTGTTTATTTTTCATTTTTTTGGAGCAATTTCGTTCTTCCGGTTCAAAAAGCAAAGTTGAACCAATGTGATGAAAAGTGAGGTATATGTGTTAATCTGCAGTGGTGATTGGCTGCCGTGGCTGTCTACCTCATCAGGTTTCTGAGCTTTCTCAGTATTATTCATGAGGATGAACTCTTATGCACCAATCCCTGCGCTGTAGGCATGAGCTCGTCTTATAGCAGAGAATTCAAATCAGATGAAAGAGCTTTCACGCCGTCAGTAAACATGACCTTAACAATATTTAATATATATCAACACACGGAGCACATGAGAGAGGTTTCTGCGTGAGCACCGTGATGAGTTTAAAGGGGTCATATGATGCGATTTCAAGTTTTCCTTTGTCTTCAGAGTGTTTCAAGCTGTTTGTGCACTCGATGACAGGCCGGATTATACACAGCAAACAATGATACAGACCAAAGAGTAAACACAAAGTAACTGCCTTTATTCTTTCTGTTTAAAGCTATTTTAATATTCATTTGTCTGTACAATGAGTGTGTTGTAGGTCTGTGTTTTATTGGTTGTTTTCTCCCTTCACCCCACTGTTCCACAGCTTTACTGGAGTATTTCCAGAGTATTTCCAGATCTAAGGTGTGAAAGACCAGTGCTGAAACAGAGGCGTTTCATGACACTTGGAGTAAAATCAAGTTTTCCGTGAGTTTGTAGAGTTTGTTGTTGTGTAATCCGGGCCGGATAGGTTACCATGTGCTCATGGAGAAAGCCTGGCGTGGAAAGAGCTGTGGATGGAGTGACCGTGAGGCTGTGGTCAGGAGAGAAGCAGCTCATTTCCTCTTCCTGTTAGCCTGATGCTGTCAGGATCATCCACCAAATACATTATTTTTGTGGGTATTTCCCTAAAATGTCAGAGTGTTGGCGGGTAGCTTCATGTGTTCTCACACAGCTAGGGCAGGGCCTCAGCTCAGTGAAGCTCTGCTGGGAGTTTGTGGTCAGTCTTGAGGAGCTTGGGACACTGAAGGGACTCATATAATCAACTATGACATACACAATGCTTCATATAATGATCTCAGACAGAAGCGTTGCGCTCGTTCAAACAGATTCATTTTTGAATGCAGCATGTCTCATGAAAATGTTAGTTAAGTCTTTGATATTTTTACTGACTGGCCACATACACTGAGGAACAACAGAACATTTAAACCAGTACTTCAGTTTTCATGAAGCAGTCTTTAAGAGTCTCTGGATTGTCAGTACAAACCTGAGCGTAGATCTTTGCACTCGCTCTTCTGGTCAGAAACAAAGGTCCCAGTCAAGAAGAAAGTCTTCTCACAGTGACGTCACTGGAGCGAATGAAGCTGTGCGGAGCAGTTTATGCATCATTACTGTGATTCTCCACAGCGTGTGTGAGGAACTGTGACTGAAATGGATTGTGTGAATGGATGTTCCCAGTCTGAACTGCTTTTCTCTGTGAAGTCTTTCTTCAGCAGAAGATCCTCCTCTCATCTGCTGGTTCGGTCCTCATCGGTCGTGATGATTAAAGAGTGACCGTGAGAGATGACCACTGACTGAAACCTGTTCTGAAATACCCAGAATAGCCTCAGCTGGACAGACATTACATACGACAACAGGACACAGTCATTTCATCAAGGAAATATTAGCAATATGGAGCGGAATCTGAGAGCTGTAACTGCACTAATTATGATTCTGATCTTATTTGTCAAGGTCATGTTTTAGTTTTGGACTGAACGGTCATGTTTCTCATTCAAAATGCAAACCCATTTCATAACACAATGGTTTTCAAACCCTCTGATGCCAAAGACCCCATAATATAATGCAAGAGACTGAAATATAACGCCTGTTAATTTCATGTATAATCACTCACTGAGTGTCATATTGTAAGTGCTGTTTCTAATTAGGGTTGGGAATCGAAAATCAATTCCAATTACAGAATCGGATACTTAAGGTCAGGAATCGGATACTTGTTGTAAAATTAAAATTTCAATTCCACCTAATTCCTGTGTGCACATTTTTTTTTTTTAGCTGGAGAAAGTGGCTGTTAAAATGTATTTGTCTTTGAATCATTCATTCAAGAGATTCATTCAAAAACACTGATTCATCCAGTAATGAAACGAGTCAATCTTGAGCGAGTCATTGAATCATTCATTCAAGAGATTCATTCAAAAACACTGATTCATCCAGTAATGAAACGAGTCAATCTTGAGCGAGTCGTTGAATCATTCATTCAAGAGATTCATTCAAAAACACTGATTCATCCAGTAATGAAAC
>JAFVLL020041026.1:0-10223 GCA_021397915.2 Tor tambroides
GAAAATAGTTAGATATGTTTTAGGGGCCAATACAAATCAATTTATATTTATAAATTTAATATAAATTCATATTTATATACAATATAGATGAGACAAAAATGAACAGAACAGCATCAGAATAGCTTCAAAATAATTTTTAAATGACTGAAATATTTCCTTAACATTTTTTGAGGTAAAACGATATATATATATTCGAAATATTGTAATATTGAAATATAAGTCCAATATAAATCAGTTTATATCGATTTCAATTTTTAAATGCAATATAGATTGAGATATAGATATAGATTTTGAAGTGTAAGTCAATAAAAGATTTTCGAACTTTAATTAGAAATTTTCATTACACAGTCAAAGGCCACAAGGCTGAAAACAAAACAAAGTTTGGAAAACTGTGAAGAGCAACAGGGCAGTTAAAATGTGTGTATTATTCATTCATTTACATCTATTGCTTTTATGCAAAGCGACAACAGAATATAAATAATTATATGGGCCTCTCAAACAGATTCAAACATCTCAAACATCACCTTTAAACCTACTTTAAATATGAAAGCATCTCCTGACAGTAAGTATGATCAGAGTCTCTCAGCGCTGATGAGCGTGATGTGCGATCAGACGGGTTTTCACAGCTGTTTGTTTATACGGGCCTTTATCAAACCGTCCTGGACTTGAACGAAGCTATCGCGAACCACTGACCGAGAGAAAAGGACTGAAAGAGTGTGTGAGGAGCAAATGAACTCACTTTCAGGGGCTAGAAAGGGCCATTGTGCTGAATGGAGGGCTAATTCAGAGCTCTGAGTGAGTGTGTGTGTAGTTTGCTTTGCCAGAGCTGATCTAATTTATCTATGCTAATGAATTAGATGTGAGTGTGTGTGTGTGTGTGTGTTCTCCACAGGTCTCTCAGCAGCTGTTTAACGCACAGAAGGACGTATTGAATCCATTCAGCATCTCAGCTCTCAAACAAACCTTCACAAAGACTCCTGCCATGCTATTCTGCCTGAAACACACACAGACTTCTGCTTATTCACTTCTGAGTGAATTCTCACAGGCCTAAAAGTGTTTGGACACTCGAGTCGCACTTAAAAATGCTTGAATGTGATTCGTTAGATCACAAATAGGGCTAGAACTATTAGTCGACATTATCGACAAAGGTTTTCGTTGTCGTATAGTCGTTTGATCTCATGTGACGTAACGTAAGGACCTGCAATATCACAGTTTGACCAGCTGTAGCGCAAGACTAAAATTCAGCCCTCCTGCATGCAATCTATTAGAAGAAGAAGTGGCGCTTATGAAAAGTGTAAATGAAACCGAACCAGTTGAGTGTGGGAATGTTTTACAAAGCTACAAATAATAAATGCTGCATGCATAAAGGCCTCACGGTGAAGTTCTGGTTTGTTCTTCGCTTAGGCTTAAAGTTTGATGTACGCAAGAAGCGCTTTACTGTTGTTAGCAAACATTTTCAGATGCATTTAGATGAATATGTAAATATGTGCTGCGCACTTTCCTCTCAATAACAAAATAAACACCACTAACATGACAGCAGTGAGAAAGCAGCAGATAAGAAAGCATCTGTTCATAGCGAATTGCACCAGATCTGAAATTCGGCACTCCAGTAGTTAAAGCCCCCCTGACATTTTAAGTTAATATTTTAATCATTTAACAACACATTTACTTGATTGCAGTTATATTAATGGCAGTGTTATTTTGGTTTGGTAATTTATATTTACTTTGGATTTATTTTACAATAGTATTTATATTTACTTTATAGAATCTGTATGTACCTTTATTTTTATATTTTCAGTTTTCTTTTTAATTTTTAGTTTTAGTAATTTTATGTGCTTTTTTACTTTCATCTTTTAAAAGAATATTTCTATTTAGCGTTTTTTTTAAAAGATTTCTTGTTCCAGTATTAGTTTTAGTAACTTAAGTAGTTTAACTTAAACTTTTTAATCTAATATTTTTATTTAAAAAAAAAAACATAATTTATAGAAGTATATCTTTTGAATCTAATATTTATATCATATTTTATTTATATATTTTTTGACATGCAATGTTGGTGTTAGATAAAATACCTCATCTTTTTAGTAAGTGTTTTATTTTTTATTTGTTTTTTATTTTTAAATTATTTAAATTTTTAATTTTTTTAAATTTAATTAATTATTAACTTTGCTTTTTCCCGGTTTCACCAAATGAACAAATTTGAGAGATTATAAGTGTAATTGTATGAGTAGATTAACACAGGCATTGTGTGTGTGTGTGTGTGTGTGTGTGTGTGTCTGTGTGTGTGTGTGTCTGTGTGAGAGAGAGAGAGTTACGGTTATCAAAATAATCATTTGTTGCAGCCCTATTCGCAAATATCAAATCATTTACTGTAAATAAACGTAAAAAGACACCAAGATTGAACTGTGAAAGTTTCAGACACTTGAGCTGATATTTTAAGGAACTTTAAATGCGTCAACAGATGCAAGTATGTAGATTGGTCTATTTCTACACCGTCTGAATGAGATTTCAGTTTATACCCCGTTTGCATGAAATAGAATGAGAGTGTGTATGTTGTGGTTTTTCACTCTCTCTTAATATCGCAGTGTGTTTAAGGGCTTCTAACTGCTCTGATCACAGTCGAGCCACTTATGGCATCTCATAGACTCACTTCTCGTTCACCGTTCCTCTTTCTCTCCCACTTTATGTCGCACCTTCATGAGAACCTGACCCACATGATTATTAGATCAAATTGCACAACAAAGTCACATAACCTCAAACCAACAAAATGAGGATGTTTCTTTTTATAAGCTCTCTAGTACAGAGAGACAGACGACCCTAGCAACTGCATAGCAATGCCCTAACAACCTCACCTAGCAGCATCCTAGAAAACATATAAACCCCTAGCACTGTCCTAGCAGCCACAAAGCAATGCCCTTGCAACCAACCAGAACACCCTAGTAAATGCATAGCATAATTGACCTAGCAACCATCCAGAACACCCTAGCAACAGCAAAGCAATCCCCTAGCAACCACGCAGAACACCTTAGCAGTGTCTTGGAAACCACACAGAACAACATTCTAGCAACCACCCAGAACGCCCTTGCGACCATTTAGCAATAGCCTAGCAACCAGCCAGAAGACACTAGCAACTAGGCTTAGCAAACGCCTCGAATGGCCTAGCAAATGCCCAGAACACCCTAGCAGCATCCTAGCAACCACACAGAAATCCCTTCTAGTAACATCCAAGCAACCACTCAGACCACCTTAACAAATGTATATCAGTGCCCTAGCAACATCATAGGAATGTCCTAGCAACCTCACCAAGAACACCCTAGCTAGCAGCATCCTAGAAACCATACAAAACCCTAGCACTGTCCTAGCAACCACAAAACAAAGCCCTTGCAACCAACCAGAACACCCTATAAATGTGCATAGCAGAATTGACCTAGCAACCACCCAAAACACCCTAGCAACAGCAAAACAATGCCCTAGCAGCCACCCAGAACACCTTAGCAGTGTCTTGGAAACCACACTGAACATCCTCTTAGCAACATTCTAGCAACCACCCAGAGCACCCTTGCAACCATTTAGCAATAGCCTAGCAACCAGCCAGAAGACACTAGCAACTAGCCTTAGCAACCACCTAGAATGGCCTAGCAAATGCCCAGAACACCCTAGCAGCATCCTAGCAACCACACAGAAATCCCTCCTAGTAACATCCAAACACCCAGACCACCTTAACAAATGTATATCAATGCCCAAGTAACCAATCAAGCAACATCATAGCAATGCCCTAGCAACCATCTAGAACACCCTAACAACGTCCAAGTACACAGAACATCCTAGTAACCACCCATAACACCTTAACAGCATCCTAGCAACTAGCTATCATTTTTTTAGCAATCAGATTGAACACCCTAGCAACCAGAGTTGGATATGACTAATCTGAGGGTTTATCTAGTGTTCTGCACAGATGAAGTTTAAGCACTTCTGTTGGTGGTTAAGGGTACAGAGTTGACACGGAAGCCCCCGTGGTGACACCTTCCCACACACACACGGTTTTGTTTTGGTGATTCCCATGTCGTGTTTCACTTTTTGTCAGCAAGTCCCCCCTCAAGTCTCTATGATCTGCTGTTCTCTAGATTCGACTCTGGTCCCTCTGTCAATGTACGACTGTGAGATTGTTTTCATATTTTATGGTGGAGCAGGTGAGCTAGTGCGTTTAGTAGTAGTGATGATTGAGTTAGCAAAGGCCCATGTACAGTATACTTCTTTTTCCACATTCCAGTCTGTCTCATGCACAGTCGTGTTCGCTTAGCTTTGAAAGTATACTCAACCGCAGATAAGCACAGATGGACAAATTCGACGCATACACTTTTAAAAATAATCGCTTATTCACAGCGATGCCGTAGAAGAACCATTTTTGGTTCCACAAAGAACCATTCAGTCAAAGGTTTTTTAAAGAACCATCTCTTTCTTACCTTCTTATAATCTAAAGAACCTTCTTTCGCCACAAAGTACCTTTTGTGAAACAGAAAGGTTCTTCAGATGTTAAAGGTTCTTTATGGAACCATTTAGACAAAAAAGGTTCTTCTATGGCAACGTGAAGCACCTTTATTTTTAAGAGTGTACCACCTAGTGGACTTGTTCTGTCTCAACATTCACCTTGCGTCTGCGCTGTTGTTTGCAGACCTTTTGTGCGGACACACAAATTGGGACACTTATGATGACAAAAATGACGTCTGAAGTATCCTTTGAGCTTTAGTCTACTTAAAGGCCCAGGTATACTTCTTTTTCCTCATTCTGCTACATCTCAAGCAGCCATGTCCAAACAGCTCTTAAAAGCAGGGTAGGTGATTTGGTTTAGAAACATTTTTTGTTATGCTGGTTCAAAGTCTCTTCACATCCCAATAGCAATCACTAAGTTAGGTGGTCTAAATTTATTTATATGTATTTATATCATCTGTGGAAGGTGTAGGACCATAAAATGTTCGTCCAATCAAAATGTTCGGTCCAAACATTACAATAGGCTGTCGTACCTGCCTGTCAAATATGTATTTGCAGACATGACATCATCAGCGCGTTCCAGCGAGAATGAAAGCGCTATTATTGTAATATTATGCGCTTTGTACTGTAATGTTTTCTTACTAGTCAATTCTCCACCATCGCCGTCTCTCATCAGGTTAGTCTTTTATCTGCCTGAGCGCGTTCGTGTTGTGTTTTGGAGGAGGTGTAGCTTTGCAAAGTGAAAATGCAGGGAGAGTGGGGATCTTGCTTTCAAAGCTAGCTTGCAATTACAAGCCTTTCCGAAATCGCCTACCCTAACTTTATAGTATACCCCACCGCAGATGAGCGCAGATGGATGACTTCGACATATGCACAGTACCACCTAGTGGACTCTTTTGTCTCAACATTCACCTCATGCCTGTGCTGTTGTACGCAGACCGTCTGTGCGGACAAAAATTGGGATGCACGCAGACGGTGTGTATAGATGTCCATGGACACTTCTGGTGACAAAAATTGCGTTATGTTCCACAGGAACTAGGAACGTATTTAGTTCTAGGAACTCCGTTTGGGGGAACTAAATTAGCTCCTACTTCAGAGTAGGGTCTAAAAGAGTTCTATGGGAGCTACCAGTGACGTAAGTGTACACTGATTTGCCAAACGCATACAAAACACCGGCTACCCGGCATTTTTAAAAAACAGTAAAAATATTTACTCCACGAACGTGGAAAATAGCGATAACAGCATTTACCTGTTGTCTGCTGCGTTTTGTTCTCTTCTCAGCCTCAGTGATATGTAACACTGCAAGTTGTCATAGGAGATTTAGTCAGATTTTCATGCTCTTTCGGTCGCGTAAATTGTGCGCTTACATTCCATCTCTGTTATCACGAAACCCACGATGGATAACAATGGAAAAAAACACCATGCTGGCTAGTTCCTAGAAGTGCCTTCTGTCTCAGCATTTACCTTGTGCCTGCGCTGTTGTATGCAGCCCCTCTGTACGGACACAAAAATTGGGTTGCACACATACAGTGTGTGCAGTTGTCCGCAGACACTTCTGATGGCAAAAACTGTGTCATGTGTACCATTATGAAACTCGGATGGCCTAAGTATACTTTGGGCTTAACAACAATAATTATTGAAAAGACCTAATATTGTCTCAGATGCAGACTTTGACCCTGTTATATTATTTCAGAGATTCAGGACTGAAGCTGCTCCCACTCAAAAACCTTCATATACAGTAAAACTAATGAGAAGGTTTTGTAGGACAGCAGTTGGTTGTTTCCATGTGGTGGCATTGTGTGTATGTGTGTGTGCGGTGGGCATGCTCTCTAGGGCAGATGGGTTTGTCTTGCGCTGGACTCTGGCTCTCTGGTGTCTCCCCGGGGAGCAGGACCCTCCCCCTTGTCGTCCTCCTCAGGGACTGGAAATACTCCCACCCGGGTGCTGACCAAGCCCTGAGGGGCCGCAGAGATGCCAGGCGGACCAGCGGGGGTGCCTGATGCCTCAGTGCCAATGCATGAGTGCCAGAGAGGGACATGGGCAGCAGGGGCCAAACCAACACACACAAACACACACACATGCACAGATCCACACAGGGAAGCACTTTATTACTGGCATCATTTTATGAAGTCAAGCAGCACTGTTACTAAAGCTCATTGTGATTAGAACAGATCCAGCAGAGTTACTTTAAAGATCCAGAATATCACAGAGACTTAAGAGGAGATTTAATTCACTTGATAATGTAAAAAGCCACTTAGCAACACCCTAGCAACAACCCAGAACACCCTAGCAACTGCATACTGTAGCACTGCCGTAGATACCACTCAGAACACCTTAGCAACATTCTAGCAACTAACCGGAGCACCCTAGCAACTGCATAGCAATGCCTTAACTACAAAGTCAAGGCACTTTTGTTTATATAGTGCTTTGTACAATACAGATTGTTTCAAATCATATATACAGTAATAAGAAGAAAATAACAGTGATAATATAGCTGAATTTATCAATTATGAAATTACTTCAATTTCAGCTGTAAATCAGCTCTATAGGTGACAGTGGTGCTCAGTTTATTTCCAGAAGACTAAAGAAACTTCATATAAATGCCCTAGTAACAATTTAGGACATCCTAGCAACGCCCTAGGAGTGACACAGAACATCCTAACATCTGTATAATAATGCCTTAGCAACTGCAAGGCAATGTCCTAGGCAATAGCCAGAAGACCTTAGAAAATGGATAGCTGTGCCATAGAAACTGCATAGCAACACCCTAGCAACCACCCAGAACACCCTAGCAATGCCCTAGGAACAACCCAGAACACCCTAGCATCTGCATAGACCCTAGAAACCACCAAACACCTGAGAATCTGCCTAGAGCACCCTAGAAACCACATAGCAACACTCTAGAAACCACCCAAAACACCTAAGAACCTGTTTAGAACACCCTAAAAATCACATAGCAACACCTTAGCAACCACCCAGAACACCCCAGCATCTGCATAGACACTAGAAACCACCCAAAACACCTAAGAACCCGCTTAGAACACCCTAGAAATCACATAGCAACACCTTAGCAACCACCCAGAACACCCCAGCATCTGCATAGACACTAGAAACCACCCAAAACACCTAAGAACCTGCTTAGAACACCCTAGAAATCACATAGCAACACCTTAGCAACCACCCAGAACACCCCAGCATGTGCATAGACACTAGAAACCACCCAAAACACCTAAGAACCCGCTTAGAACACAATAGAAACTGCATAACAACACCCTAGCAACCACCCAAAACATCCTAGAATCTGCATAGACAGTAGAAACCACCCAAAACACCCTAGAAACCAGATAACAACACCCTGGCAACCACCCAGAACACCCTAGCAATGCCCTAGAAACAACCCAGAATACCCTAGCATCTGCATAGACCCTAGAAACCACCTAACACCTGAGTACCTGCCTAGAACACCCTAGAAACTGCATAGCAACACCCTAGCAACTGCTTAGCAACCACCTAGAACACCTGCGTAGCAACGCCCAAGCAACCTCAAGACTAACAACGGCTCAGAACAGGCCAGCATTGCCCCATTGACTTTTGCATGGGTAAAACCACTCATATTTCCTTCAGCACATGTAAAAATCTAAATGCTTCATTCATTGGTTTTACATAACTAACTCCAGCAGTACTGCACAACTGACAAGGCTAATCACACTCGTTCACTACTAACACTGCCACGGCTGTTTACAGTATCTGCTCTTACAGTACATATTCAGGCATGAACTTCCTTTCCATCTCAATCCCAAACTCAGTTCGTTGGACTATTTTTGTGCTTTCTTTGTGTCTGCTTGCATCGGTGAGCGTTTGTGCGTGTGTTTGCTGTTTCCAGCGCTGCAGGCGAGTTATTTTGAGCGTTCTGGTGAGAACTGCGAGTTTCTGAGCTGAAGTGTTACTTTTCTGCAGGACAAGCCACAGGCCCAAGACGTCTTGAGTTGTGTATTTGTGTAAGTGTGCAAACAGAGCACACACACACACACACACACACACACACACACACACTTTCCAGAATGCTGCACCTCTGTTAGCTGCTGATCTTTAGCTCAGTTAACACAATTCTCAGCCCGTATTTATTCTCAACAATATACTGTGAGGAAGCAGTCAGATTACTGCTTTGACTGTATCAGAGGTCAGCAGTACAGATGACATTTGTTCAGATTTATATTCATCTGTTTGACTCTCACAGTGGGTTCATCTCGAGTACTAAAGCCTCCTGAGTTCCTTGAAGTACGTATGTGGTTTACTAAAGAACTTCAAAAGTTCTCCTTTGAGAAACCCTTTCTGGAAACTTTCATTTTACTATGAAAGACGTGATAATTATGTTATATTATGCAAATCTAATATTCCCAGAGGAAGACATCATCCCAGTCAGCACATTACCAACTGCCAACGGTGAAAAAAAGTTGAAAAAACAATGAAACAACATTAATTAAATCATTATTTAATGCTAAATGGTTGTAAAAAAGGTTATATTATAATAATACAAATATGAAAAAAATATAAACACAGTCACACACACACACACACACACACACACACACACACACACACATATATATGTATAATTTTATCTAACATTTAAATATATATATATATATATATATATATTTACAATTCTATATTAACATAATTGTGTAATAAATTATATATTTTATTTTAATTTCTGTGTATAATAGTAATAAGAAATATATACAATTATGTATTTATTTAATGCTTATGTTTTTAATTTTACATGTTTTTTTTAATTATGTAATTTTTAATTACATAAAAACATATAAAAACAAATATTTGATGTTTTGAAGTTTATAAAGTTGTCAAATCTGGTGATTATCAGTGCTGCTTTAATTTGCAAAATCAAAAGCAAATTAAACAACGATCAATGATGTTTATTCACTGGTAAATAAGCATTCAAATGCCGGCTATAATTTCTCAGGAGTTCTCAGTTATGTTCCATTGAATTTGATGTTTGTCTTAGAATTGTTTAGGATAAATAAAAAGATGCAATCATGTCAATCAGCCAAGATCATTAGATGTTTGAATTCATACTGAGAGATCATTTTTAGACATTTGTTAGCAGATTTTGGTATCATCACATTTTAAATGTGTGTGTGTGTGTGTGTGTAGCAGTATATAAAGCAGAGTTTGGCACATTGTTAAGATCTCTTATATGTGACATTAGTGTGGTTTTGTTCTGATGAGAAACATCTGAGAAGCCAGAGATTCAAGCATTCCTTTGCTCTCTATTGACCTCAATGGTGTCTGAGAGAAACGCGAGATCTTCTAGAGATTTGCTTGTGATTTCAGTGTCAATGAAGTCATTATAGTAGCGTATTGATTGTACATTGAGAGTACAGTGCAGCAGACCAATAGTGTGAGAGTGAAACAGAAAGCATGTCGTATTGTCAGTTTCTTCAGTCTGCAGTGAGAGTGGTGAGTTACAGTAGTTGTCAGTAAGGCACGTGATTTGTTTTCTTCGTTTCTTTCTTGTAGTTTGGGACGGGCTGAAACTAAACGTGCCTGTTTCCTGCCCACGCAACCACAACTGCACTCCAATAACAGCAGTGTCACAAATCACACGCATATAATAAATGCTTATATTAGCATATGTTATTATTAAATTACAAAATAATTTTCTAAAATTGTGTGTGACAGACACAAACGCTCACACTCACTCACACACACACACA
>JAFVLL020041027.1:0-19909 GCA_021397915.2 Tor tambroides
ATCATTTCACCTCAGCAGAATTTTTTAACAAAATACTGATTTTGTGGTATGAAAATTAATTTTTGGATGTACAGTATTTTTCTGCTGCTGTCTAATGTTTAAACGACCGCAAATTTAAACTACATACAATTTATCTCTAGGTTATTGATAGAAAATTAACATGAATAACCTATGCTAATATAGGTGTGGCTAGCTAGCTTATGAGATTTTATCATGGCTGCAACATCAGGGCAATTGTAAACACCTTGTTTTTCTGCGTTGACATAGCTACTTTTCTGTTAGAAAATAAACATTTTAAATGTAAAACTACATTTAAAATGATTAGTGTTGCTTTTAAATTTTAAAAATAAAATGACTATTATCTCCACATGATCTCATTGAGTTCTGTTAATGTTTATCTTGTACCATTTCATTAAAGACTGTTCTTGACTCATCAGCTAAATAATGCATTTGAGTAAAATATATTTAAATAATTAAAATCTAGTTACCTCTAGAGTAATTGCAGTCTTCTGCAAAAAATATAAATAAACTTTTGCTTTTAGAATGATGCCTGACATTTAACGAATTTGAACCTATATATATATAAGATATAATATTAGATATATACATATACAAATAATTAGATATAACATATATAATATTAGATACTAGCAGTAAAGTTCTTTTTTATTTGAGATAAAGTGGTTTAACATGACTTATTTTTCAGTGTGACTTATTTTCCACCAAGGGGGCAATTGTAGCTCTCTGAATTCTTGAATTTCATTTTAATATTATAGGCTAGTCTTGTCCTTATTAGTGAAACTATATCAGTTGCATTATTAATTAGTGCACCTATATCTGTTTCTTGTATCAGAAGATGACTAGTGTATTTCAAGTAGTCTGTGAGTTATCAAGAAAAATGTAAAAAAAAAAAATGTTACAATTGCCCCCGGTCTCCCCTACTGGATTTTAGCCTCGCAATTTTGCCGAGTAACGATGACTTCTGTCTTTATTCAGTAATATTTATCAATGATTGCTCGACAACACAGAGATGCTGATGAAAGCATACTTGGCGCAGGAATAGCCTACTTTTTAACGAGGTCACAGGTGTGTTTTCACACGGCATTGAACTCGGCTCAGCAACCGGAACTATCCGTTTTATTACGCGCTTTTCATGAGCATCAATGCACGTCACGCTCGTTCATCCTTGTTTCTTAATCGACCTTACGTGTTAATAAGATAATCATTAGCAGATAAGATGCTCCGACGCTCTCTAGCGCCCCCTGGGGACTCGCGTAACTCACTCTAAAACCCCCTGGTGAATTTCCGCTCAAAACAAAACCATGGAAATGCCATGTGTTTTGGAAACGTACCATGGTGATCGTGTAGCTCCACGATATTGTATCTAGATTATATTTTCATTATCGTACCATAGCAGCACAACATATTTTTTAAAGGTTCTCAGTAAAAGCGGCTCTTCTTTCTCTTCCTCTCTACAGTGAAAACACCACAATGAAAACAGAGAGCTGAACAGGTAAAGCAAGTTTTTAGCCGCTGACACACCCTGTAAGTCAACACGAGAACACATCACTCATGAGGTATCAACTTCTGACCAAAAAACACGAGAAATATTCAAACCAAAAATATACTCATGCGGGATTTAGGCTATTTCAAATGCCTCATAATTATTTGCGTATCAATGAACAAGTCACACAGACTGTAAAGAGTTACTGTAAAAAACTGAAAAAAATATTAAAATGTTCAAAAATGAAAATTAAGAAATTCGCTCGCCCTTGTGTTGTTATGCCTTTCTTATTTTTTGAACCACAAAAGGAGATTTTTCTTTAAACATATGGCAGTGTTTAGCGATCAGCATCAAGCTTTTTTTTAAAAAAAGACGCAAAATGCGACACATATTACTGGGGTAAGTTGTCTGGGGGTATAGGATAGGGTTTGGTGAAAAATAAACTGAAAATTAGTGTATAATATAACGAAAATCCTGACCTTGTGAGGAATCAAGATAAATGAAAACACGACGCCTACAACGACTGAACTTGTTTATAATCTCTCTCAAATCTCAAGTTAAAAGATTTTATGCGATCAACGGCAACTGGTAGGGTCTTAACGAACAAACTGTCACATTAGATCGTGTTTTGTCATGTTAATATTTAAAGAAACCATTAAGTTACCTGCTCTCCGGTGTGTGGTCTCTGGCTCGCTGCCACTCGCTCAGCCAGTTCTGTGGAAATAGGAAAAACTTTTCCTTCAGGATTACAAATGCTCTCAGATGACTGGTTTATGGATACACACGCCTACATTTAACGCATCCAGATTTGCATACATTTACCTGGAGGGCAAAGGAAGAAACATCCGGGTAATATTTCACCTCGAAATTAGAAAAAATAATAATACTGTAATTACTTAAAATCATCGCGTTAGCAGCACATTAAATGGACTCTACAAAAATCTAATTCAGAACAACAAATACCATCATGCACAGTTTGTTTTTCGTTTATTCATTTTTGCTCTCTAGAAAGAGAATAAACATTTTGCATTTTTTTTTTCTGTATAGGTTTTGTAAATCTGCATTCCTTTATAAAGCTGAATAAGATGAGCGAACAGTCTTCACCATATGAATATACTGAGGGTTCAGGTTTCTATGTAGCCTGATTCTGGAAACCTTAAAATATTCCAAAACTCCTTCAACGTTTCGAATAAAAGCGTATTATTAAACTATACAGTACATATCGTTAGAAAATAAACCCAGAATAAACCCTGATTGACAGACCAGTAAAACAGAGAAAATGTACAGCACCAACCACAGTACAGAGTTCAAATACAACATTCAGGCATGTGATCATTTATAGGTCATCCATAGTATATTGCGACCTTTTTATCAATGTTTTTTTTAACGCAACTCTCTCTGCTTGTCATTTTCAAAGCGAGGCCAATCCTTTTAACCAACATATGAAAGGATTCCAGAGTGATCTTAGTTTATTAAAACGCGCCTCTTTACTAAAAAAAAAAAAAAGGTATTTTGGGTCTAGTCAGATTTATTTTCATTTAAAAGCAACATAATTTAAAATAATAATAATAATAATAAATTTATTTTTATATAGCGCCTTTAAAAGTTAATTCTCAAAGCGCTTTACACTTAAGAGGGTACAAAATATAAAAGAAGAAAAAAGAAAGTAGAGGGGTAACAATAAAAACACATCAAAAACAATGAAGGGAAAAAACAATACCCTTCCCCTCAGCACCTAACAAATCACAGATAAGCAAGTCTAAAAAAGTGAGTTTTCGGAGAAGATTTAAACACATTAAAAGATTCTGCATGTCTAATATTATAGGGGAGAGAGTTCCAGAGTTAAAAAAAAACAAACATCCAATGTATTACCAACAAAGAACATGAGCGTGAACCACTACGAAAAGTGAAAGCTTCGCTAATTTCACTCCTCCCCTGACTCTCAAGAATCAGACGAACCGAGTCAAACGAAGCTTTTCGAAGCTCTGAATCAAATGAACCAATTGCTCCATAAAATGATTCACTGAGTCGAAGCGCTCGAAACGCCACTGCCTGGAGGCATCTGCTGGTCAAACGGTGTAAATGCAACGAAAACTCAGTCCAAACATGTATTTGACACCATTTACAAACGAACTGCAAATGTTTTCATGAAAGTGCGATCTACAAATAATTAAATACCATTAAATGTGAAGGTTCTGTAAAATCTTATTTATTGATTTGTGTGTTATTAGGCAACGCTTGGTCAACTAGAAACAATTAAAGGCAGGGTAGGGGATTTGGTTCAAAAACATTTTTTGTTATGCTGGCTAACGTCTCTTTGCATTCAGATAGCAATCACTAAGTTAAGTGGTCTAAATGTATTTATATATATTTATATCTTCTGTGGACCATAAACTGTTCGTCCAATCATATCATACTCCTTGGTCTGCCTGTGTCTTGTAGGAGGCGTGGCTTTGGAGAGTGATTTGCAGGGAGGGTGGGATCTTATGCTTTTAAAGCTAGCCTTTCTGAAATCGCCTACCCTACCTTTCAGTATCATTCTCCTTTTTTGCATTATGCACACACAAGTATTACAATTGATTAAATTAATTAGAAATGAACCTACATCATAAAACTGACCCAAAGTAAACTCAATATTCATAGAAACTCCTTCATTGATTCATGAGATCACCATCTAGCGGCAAATTTTGTAATGTTTCGAAACTAAGGTTTGAAAAATTATTATGTAACGAAGCCTCATTTGCTGAAACCAGTTTGTTACAAGCTTTATGAAGCAGTGTTTTGCTGACGATAGATTTATATAGTCTTGCTACAGACATGTATCTTGTCAAACTGTATTATATTTATATATTTCAACCGCAGCTTTTGCGATTTGATAACTGCACTACTTACTATGTCCTCACAACCATGCATTATTAAAATAAAAATTGTACACATTTTCAAATACCCACCCATGCTGGTTTTTACTTTCTTTTGGCTAGTGTTAATTTTAAGGCAGTGGCTAGATGCTATTTACACCAAGTGAAAATAGCAGTATTTTTTAACGATATGCTATTTACACTAAGTGCAAATAGCTATAGATTCTATTTACACCATGTTAAAATAGCAAGATTTTCTGCTATTTATACTACTTATTGCAAACAGTTGCAATTATCTGCACCTCAGTATTGTAGTACATTATAAAACAGTACGTATTGAGTGTAAATTATAGTTTTAATTCAAATTATTAAATGGATGCCACCTTATTGGGACAATAAAGCCCTCCCTCCACCTACCCTAACCCTACCCGATACTTTTATTTTCAACTTTTTGATTATTTCCTTCATTTTTATTGAAAACAAATGCCTTTCTGATGCGATATGAGATTTGAAAAGGGAGAAAAAAAGTTCGGCAAAAGGCGGGCTCGAACTCAGGTCGATCGTGTCAAAAAAGCACATGCCTTACCATCTATGCCACTGAAACTGATGCTGAATAATTGTCCTTTTTTTAGTCTTGACTAACCTAAATCACATGTTAGTGGGCGGAGTTAGTGTAAATAGCCTTTGCCAACAAGGCAGGCTATTTGCACTTAGTGTAAATAGACACTCCATAATTTTAAACCTTGGCTGAGATACTGAGGGTGTCCCACACATAGCCGCTAGATGGCACCGCTAGCTCATGCAGTGCTGTCTGAAGCAGTTTATGCATTAATAAATGCATTTAAAAATCCAGCATTGTGCAGTTTTAGTAACTGCATTCCTGTAAAATGAATACATTTGAAGAAAAACTTTAAATAAGCATGAAAAGAGGGGTTAGACGGCAGTGTTCCATGAGTTTGTCCTTGTAAAAATGATTAAGTGTTGTTTGATCAGTCATTGTTCGGTTTCCATCACTGAACAGTGTTCAAACTTCCCACAGCCAATGAGATGTGAAGATCTTCATTTACGGGCGGTGTCATAATTGGCCACAAACCAATCACACGTCTCCTTGATGGCTGGAAAAAAGCAAAGCTTCTTTAAAGATTCTTCTTTTTACTACTATTGGAAAAACGTTTAGTACAGTGAGGGAAAAAAATGATTTGATCCCCTGCTGATTTTGTGCGTTTGCCCACTGACAAAGAAATGATCAGTCTATAATTTTAATGGTAGGTTTATTTGAACAGTAAGAGACAGAATAACAAGAAAAACGCATTTCAAAAAAGATATAAATTGATTTGCATTTTAATGAGTGAAATAAGTATTTGACCCCTTCGCAAAACATAACTTAGTACTTAGTGGCAAAACCCTTGTTGGCAATCTCAGAGGTTAGACGTTTCTTGTAGTTGGCCACCAGGTTTGCACACATCTCAGGAGGGATTTTGTCCCACTCCTCTTTGCAGATCCTCTCCAAGTCATTAAGGTTTCAAGGCTGATGTTTGGCAACTCGAACCTTCAGCTCCCTCCACAGATTTTCTATGGGATTAAGGTCTGGAGACTGGCTAGGCCACTCCAGGACCTTCTTGAGCCATTCCTTTGTTGCCTTGGCTGGCGGTACATGGCCCTGTCCATCGTCCCTTTGATGCGGTGCAGTTGTCCTGTCCCCTTAGCAGAAAAACACCCCCAAAGCATAATGTTTCCACCTCCATGTTTGATGGTGGGGATGGTGTTCTTGGGGTCACAGACAGCATTCCTCCTCCTCCAAACACGGCGAGCTGAGTTGATGTCTCATCTGACCACAACACTTTCACCCAGTTCTCCTCTGAATCATTCAGATGTTCACTGGCAAACTTCAGACGAGCTTTCTTGAGCAGGGGGACCCTGCAGGATTTGTAGTGTGTTACCAGTTGTTTTCTTGGTGACTATGGTCCCAGCTGCCTTGAGCTCATTGACAAGATCCTCCTGTATAGTTCTGGGCTGATTCCTCACCGTTCTCGTGATCATTGAACCTCCACAAGTTGAGATCTTGCATGGAGCCCCAGTCCGAGGGAGACTGACAGTTATTTTGTGTTTCTTCCATCTGCGAATAATCGCACCAACTGTTGTCACCTTTTCACCAAGCTGCTTGGCGATGGTCTTGTAGCCCATTCCAGCCTTGTGTAGGTCTACAGTCTTGTCCCTGACATCCTTGGACAGCTCTTTGGTCTTGGCCATGGTGGAGAGTTTGGAATCCGATTGATTGATTGCTTCTGTGGACAGGTGTCTTTTATACAGGTAACAGGTCCCTTTAAGAGAGTGCTCCTAATCTCAGCTCCTTACCTGTAGAAAAGACACCTGGGAGCCAGAAATCCTCCTGATTGATAGGTGATCAAATACTTATTTCACTCATTAAAATGCAAATCAATTTATAACTTTTTTGAAATGTGTTTTTCTGGATTTTTTTGTTGTTATTCTATCTCTCACTGTTAAAAATAAACCTACCATAAAAATTATAGACTGATCATTTCTTTGTCAGTGGGCAAATGTACAAAATCAGTAGGGGAGCAAATAATTTTTTCCTCTCTGTAATTGCATGTGTGTAAATGATCACCAGCTCTGAACGGCGTGAACTTGAAATCTGGCAGGTATTTGCGTAGTTTGGCATTACTGGCGGTTTTCTTGAACTGCCCGTCTGCTTTACTAGTGTCATACTGAGAGAGCTTAGTTAAGGTTCATCTGTTCAGAGAGTTTGTTCATCCCAAAAGGAAAATTCTGTCACTCAAGGTCTGCTGTTATGATGCTTATGGTGATTTTTTGTTTGTTTGTGTGTGAAAGGATACGATCACATCACCTTCGAAGCCCAACGCTTCAACCACAGTATCCGCAGCAAACTTTATGGACAACTCATCCTCTTCTCCCACTAGAGAGAAACAAAGACAAAGAGAAACAAATAAGGCATCTCAGATTCTCAGGAGCACACACTTAAGTAACTGCACGTTTAAAGGCACGTTTTATTCAATACATACCTATGTATTGGAATTTGGTTGTGTACTAATACATAAATAAATTCTGCTGATACAACAATAATGCATTCAAAGAAATTTAATAAACAGATTACTGTGCCAATACTAGTAAAATCTATATATTGATGTGTTAAATCATGTTCTTAGTCTTTGCTTACACAAGTTTAAATGCTAGATACAGTTTATTGTCTAACCTAAATACTAATAGTATCCAGAAAAAAGATTTTATGCATAATGCAGGACTTTTAATTATTAAAAAAGACTGGAACACACCCAGACTTTTATTTTGACATGTACCTGTATATGCTTACTATATCCAGCTATTCTTTAAAAAAAGATGAAGGAACTAAAACAAGCACTCTTACAACCATCTATAACATATTACAATATAAACAGCATAAAGTAAACAGTAAATCATACGCAGTCGCTTGGCATAAATGCGTGACATTCAGCCTAGAACGTGCTGACATTTATTCAATTAAATCATCGCCTTTTGAAATATAATAATCTACCACATAATTCGCTACCACAACGAAATAAAGTCAATTAAAATAATTTGATTTTTTCATCTCACAATGCAACTTTTATTTTTTTTCCTTCGAATTCTGAGCTTTTCAATGAAGGTATGAGACAAAAGTCTTTTGAAGATTTATTTTCTTGCAAGAAAAGGTCAACAGTCATAATTCATTCAAGTTGGCTGCAGAGTGCGACAAAAGAAAGAACACTTTTTTACTCAGCATTTATACCTTAATAAAACCAGGATGCTTAGTCCTGTCTCAAATGTACATTTTAGTTATTATCATATTTAGTCAAGTTTTAGTCAACGAAAAGTCTGAGCATTTTAGTCTCGTTTTAGTCAATTAAATCTTTTCGTCATGTGTTGTAACGTTAAACTGATAAAAATTATTTTTGCTCAAAATTATAATCATAATGATTGTTGTCATTTGAGAAATTAACTTTTGGACTTCAGGTACTGCACTTTCACCAGTAAGCACAAATCAATAAAATGTCGACTCATACGCATGGTTTATTTGACCTTATCTAGTGTACTGATTTATTATAGGCTATTTATTATATCAACGAATATCAAAGACTTATGCAAACAAACAAAAAATATTATAAAGGTGAAATTCCTAATAGTAATTTCAATAATTACAATATTATTCCAATAATATTTTGTCTCCTTTTTTTGACGAAAATAAAAATTTTATTTTTTGAATACATTTTAGTCTTTTATCGTCAACGAATCCCCCCCCCCCCAGTTTATTATACAAATGTAATATTTGTGTAATAATAATTGTTTCATCTATTTTAACACAATTACAAATCTATTATAACATCTCAAATAACTCAAATAAATAAAATGCGTTTTTGCATAATTCTTGATGAGTTTGATTGACAGTTATCCGGGCTGTCTCAAGCATGTGAATTCGTGGGTGTTCACCTATTCAGTTAGCCTGTAATTTGCAGTTGTGTGTCAGATGATGTTAGAAAAACAGCAGCAATGCATAATTCTATCAAAAAAGACTTTTTCAGTTCCAAGCGCAGGCTGATCCGGTTCATTCTGAATGTCATTTGAGCTCAGTCAGTGTTTTCAGTCGGTGTTTAAAGTCGTGTAGTTTGTGGTGTCTAAAGAACTTAACCTCTTAAGACCCGAGAAAAAAGTTTTAGGAAAAAAAAAAAGTTTTTTTCATGCCTTTAAATTGTTTAGAGCATTTAGAATAATGTAAAAAAATAAATAAATAAAAAATGATATTTCATTTATATATTTTCATTTATCAAGTTATGCCATGTCCTCGGTTGAGGACATCGGGACTCAATTTCTTTGAAAAACTAAAAAGACATGAATGAACATGCATGGACAAAAACAATTGATTTTTTAACCCCTTAACTGTCACTCACAGTTTTGAACATAGACATTATAGTGCACTATCCAAACTTAAATTTTTATAATTCATGAACGAAAACATTTTGTAACATGATATTTATGTACCATTTCCATGGTAATGCAATGTGTGATTTTAAAATGGGTTTCAAAGCATGAATTTTGGAATTTTAAGTTTTCAATTGATATATAATTTCTTCTGAATTTCTAAAGCGTGATAAGGAAAAAGGCAACTAAGAAGATGGTCTGTGACAAAGGTCAGCACTCCTGTTATGATGTAGATTTTTTAGGTGCACTCTTGTCATAATCTAATAATTTTCCTACATAATTTTTTAACAAAAAAAGTGGTAAAATATCTATGTAGGAGTCTTAGGCTTTCCAACGATATATAGTTTGTCATGATTAGATCAGGATTTATTGTAATATAGTGAAGTAACCTTAGGCGTCCCACAGAGGGGACGGGTGACAGTTAAGGGGTTAAATCACCAATACATTTTTAGTTTAAGATTTTTTTTTACCAAATTTTGTATAAAGATGATTCTCAACTATGTTATAACAGAATGATTTGATATACCTTTTTTCTTTCTGCAAAATGTGTGTAAAATGGCCATAAATGGGTTTTCTCATTATATACAATGTATCTATAAACTAAATCTAATTTGCATATTAATGTGTTTTTGGGGCAACATGTAATGAAAAAAGAAATGTAATAATGGGAGTAATAATTGACAAGATTTTCATAATAATATATAATATTTCATAGAATATTGAAATATAATTTATTTCCCTATTCATTTGTTATGTCTCCCAAAATGCGTAATAAACATGTTTTTAGTCCCGGTGTCCTCATATGAGGACATGTATGAAATCAACGTCCTGTTTCGTAACAGAAAGTCATATTTTGATTTGAAACCCCATAACATTTTCCTGAGATGTTGATTTATGACAAACAATTTAAAAATTAGATTTAAATGATAATTACAAAATATTATCATATTTCCATAAGAGTGTTACTAAATTAATTTCAGACATTTTTGAAGACCAAGAAGAGGGAGTGGTCATGATGAAACATCCAATCATTTGGTATCTCTGAAAAGCCCTGAATGTGCTCTGTACAGGACATCCAGACTTAAAACTGTGGCATGTATAGTCTCAGAGAAATTCACTGAAATATAATGTCCTCATATGAGGCCGCAGGGTCTTAAGAGGTTAAGACCAGCTGTTGCCAGTCATCCTCACAAAGATTATTTTTTATAAATGTTTCAGAATAAAGCAATATTTCATTTTCGTTCTAACCGCTACTCAAGTTTTGTATGTGGACTGGTTGTAGCTATACAGTTCTCTTGTATGTTGATGTTGTATGACTAAAGTGGCAAATACAAGTTCACGTCTATGTTTGGTATTCGTTCAGATGTGCATTAGTGACCTGGCGTGAGAGATTCTTTCTACACATTTTTTTTTTTTAACCTATACTGCAGTCTGGAACAGTATTTAGGGACTGGGGCTATTGTGGAAGACATTAGGTTATGTTGACAATGGGCACGTTTGTGACGGTGACGCGGTAGTTTTACTATGTGTGTCGTCCACTGTGTTCTATGGTTTATTTTTCAATAAGGTCAAAGAAAAGAAGATAGAAATGACCTGAATATTGAGTCCGAATCTGTCCGTTAGTTAGCCTACTAGTGCCCGCTCACTTTTGCCCAGGCCCGCCCAAAAATAAAATTCTGCCTACGCCACTGACTACATCCAATCATAATGCATATTCGACATAAGTGTCCATTTAAGGTATCTAACTATGTCCCCTGGATGCATTTCTAAGTATTTGATGCAAGTCGTTTTCTTAGATAACACTTCTTGTCTCACACCCTGTTGGTCTTTTAGCACATCAAAATAACTCAATCATACTGATGAAGCATTCAGACAGTCTAAACAACACACTTTTGTAAAGTAAAGCAAATAATACCTATAATAATACATTTCCCTCACAGTTTACATCTCACAATTTAGACTTTTTTCCTCAAAATTCTGAGCATACATCTTGCAATTGTTTTTTTTTTTTCTTTTATTAAACTTTTAATCTCACAATTATTTTTCAGTGCAATCGCAACTTTATATCTCAATTCTTTTCTTCAAGGCTTTTGAGAAATTTATATTTAGCAATTATGAGGCGGAAATAAACAGGAAAATGTCAGAATAGTGAGATTAGTTTTTTTTTTCCATTCCTTATCAAATTTAAAAATGATATTTAAAAGTTAGCTGTCATTTAAGATTTTTAGGACCATCTTAAATCAAATAGAATATTTAAGGACCTGCAGGAACACTGTGTTAAACAAGGCTCAAGTACCTGACAGAATGATGGGCTCCACCTCATCATACTCCCTCAGAACCCACAGAAACAGACGAGCCAGATCCAGAGAATAGATGAACTGCCGCAGGGCACGACCTGAACCCCAGACCTGCAGAGGTTTACCTTCCTCTACAACACATACAAACACTTACCATGTGAACAGAACTTAAATGAGGCTCTAGATCCTCCCAGAAATGTAACTGTCTCTCACTCTTTGCCAGATATGTCTTGTGGATCAATCCTGGCAGGACGTGACCGTCCTCAATGTTGAAGTTGTCATGGGGTCCAAACACATTTGTGGGGATGACGGCTGTGTATCGCCGACCGTACTGCTGAAAATACGCCCTAATGGACAAACACACACACTGACTGGTTTTTAAACTTATGAAAGATATAAACAAACACTTCCCCCAAAATTGAATAATAATAAGTAGATTATTTTCATGAAAATCACACACAAATCATCAAAAATTCTCATTATTGTAGTAAAATAATAATTAATTACATACATTAAAAATGAAACATTAATTGTGATTAGGGTTGCAAAGGGGTGGAAAATTTCCGGTAAATTTCCGGAAACTTTCCAAAAATCCCAGGAAAATTCCAAAAAATCCCGGAACGTTTCCAAAATTCCTGGAAAGTTTCTGAAATTTACTGGAAATTTTCCAAATTTTGCAACCCTAATTGTGATGTGTATTCACTGTGAGCGAGTAAACAAACTGATTTTCACATTATTTTGAAGCAAAAACTCTAGGCTACAAGATCCAGTTCTCAAAAGTCTTGTAAACAAATGTTCTGTATGTGTTTTATGGCCTTATTTCAGTGACTTCAAAATTTTCACTAACCACACATAAATGTTGCTTTCTCAAAAACACAATAATGTACATAAATGCTGCTAACATATTATTGTAGCCCAGTTTGTGCTGTTTACAGAGTTATTAGACTTTAGCCATTTATATTTTTATAAGCAACTGAAAAAAGCACAAATGTCAGGGCATGTCAAAACTTCTACAGCCCCCCAAAACACTCTTAGACCCCAGGGGGTTAATCTTATTTATCATGGTGTTTGTTGTGCTGCGTTTGGTTTATCGTGATTTAAATATAACAATTATTTCAGTATTTTTTCTGTATCACAGTAATGAGAATTTATGAAATTCAAAATCAAAATGTCCTTGATATTTACATATTTACGGGAGGTTCCTCTGCAATAAAATCACACTGCAAGTTTTAGAACTTACTAACTTACAACCAACTCCCAATTTTAAAATATTATTTTTTTCTCTCTTTGCAACCTTTATGAACTAACCTTGAGAAACATAAAAATATGAAACTGCATTTTATGATCATCATTCCCTGTGATGAGTGTAATACGTAAAGGCTCGTGTACAGACGTTCTTTGTAGTTTACTGCTGTTTATGAATTAGTGAATCAAGCCAGAGACTAAACGATCTACTTCGCACTGTTCCAATCTGTTATCTACATTGTGATTATTTTATATACTGAAAGCGATCAAAGATCGTTCTATTTATCTTCACTGGAGCAGCACGAGTCTATCAGTGATATATTATTTCTGCATTTTGGCCAAAGCTTCCGTTATAATCAACGTCAAAGTTGACACTGCTCAACAAGTCTCTTATTTACTCTGTCTTCCCTGTGTTAGTTGTGATTAAAGTACGAGACTGCAGAAATCCTGTTGCAATAAAGAGATCCTGCATTGTGTGCTCAGTAGACATGACTGTGTTCAGCTCCAGTGCAGTGCTGCAACCTTTGATGCAATGAGAGTAGTTTGAAATATAATTATATAATCAAAACTTTTCATCATTACTTCATCTTGGCAGCTGTTATATTAAAAATGCGCTAAAAGTTTTGAAGAGAGTTCCACAAGTAATGCTCATTTCATATGCAAAGATGTTAGCCAATCACAGCAGTGGGCGTTTTATTGAGTCTCACAGAAGACACGCCCCTTTCCAACAGAGCGTTCAAATTCTGAGAAAATGAACATTTATATCTATATTATGACCGTTTTTGATGAAATAAAACAATATTATTAGGTGCAATTATAAGCGCACCTCAGGAAACATAAAATAATTTTTAAAATGCATTTCATAACCCCTTTAATGAAATTCACCATTAAGAAAAATGAGAATCTCACAAATAAATAAATAGCCTGGATGCACTGCAGTAAAGCAATTATGAACTGAAAATTTGTTTGAATCCCATAATTAGGTGATGATAAAATATAAAGTTATTTTTTTCTCTTTTGTGATCTAGAAATGCTTTAACGGGTTAGACCCCAAAAAAAGCTCATGACCTATGAACTCTGACACTGACCTGTTCTGGACGTCAATCATGCGTTTGGCGTAAGCATAACCGAAATTAGACTCATGAGGCGGACCGTTGTGGATCTAAAACAGAGTGAGAGAAAAACACGACTCATCGTCTCTCTCAAATCATAAAACAATTGAAATTGATGATCTTGTTCAAATAAACTTGATCTACTGGTTTCTAATGTTTCTGCAGTTACTAATGTTTTTGAAAGTTACAGTATCTTTTCACAAGAGAATGAATCGTAAATGATAAAGGACAATTTCCCCTTTAAAAGAAGGATACACAGTGTGTGTGTGGTGTGTGTGTGGTGTGTGTGTGGGTGTGTGTGTGTGTGTGTGTGTGTGTATTTACCATGGTCTCATCTATAGGGTAGGTGGTTTTATCTGGAAAGATACACGTGGAAAGGCAAGAAACGACCTTCACCACGCCGAACTCATGAGCTGCCTGCAGCACGTTGTCATTAATAAACACATTATTCCTCTAAAAACAACAAATAAATATGGTTAAAATACAGCTTAATTATTCACCACTAATAATTTTATATTTCCATTGTTTTTTAATGTTAATAATTACCCAGAAGTCCAGGTTCTGTCTCATGTTTCTGAAGAGCCCGCCCACCATGGCGGCCAAATGAATGACGTGTGTTGGACGATATTTCTGGAAGACTGATCGCGTCTCTTCAGCGCTCCTAAAGCAGCACATATAAATATATTTACCATGCATGTCACACAAATGAACAATAAGCAATAAGATAAAAGATTTCTGTAATCCTAAGAAACAGAAATTCAGTCTAGTTTGTCCAAACTTTGAACTGATGGCTATATGTGACCATGGAGCACAAAACCAGTCCTAAGGGTCAGTTTTTTGAAATTGAGATTTATACATCATCTGAAAGCTGAATAATAAATAAGCTTTCCATCGATGTATGGTTTGTTAGGATATGACAATATTTGGCCGAGATACAACTATTTGAAAATCTGGAATCTGAGGGAGCAAAAAATCTAAATACTGAGAAAATCACCTTTAAAGTTGTCCAAATGAAGTTCTTAGCAATGCATATTACTAATCAAAAATTAGGTTTTGATATACACTATATTGCCAAAAGTATTGGGTCGCCCCCTTCTAATGAACAGGTTTGACTACTTTAGTAATTTCCATGAGTACAAATTTTAATGTTAAAGCATATAATGATATTCTAGGAAATTGTGTGCTTCTAATATTATAGCAACAGTTTGGACAGGACCCTTTCATTCTTAACATGACAATGCCTCAGTATAAGACAAGGTTCAAAAAGAAAATGATTGATTGAGTCAGTGTGGAAGAACTTGACTGGTCTGCATAAAACCAAGTCCTAATCCCAGTTGAACACTGGCTCTGGTGTGACTGTAAATGCAGACCTTGAGCCAAAAACTCATCACCAAACACCAATGATCAGGCACATACACTATAGACAAAAGTATTGGCAATCTCCCTTTCCTTTAGAACAGAAAATGCACTTCCAAATCTGTGGCAACAACGATGGGAACATAATTCATGTATTTAAAAATTGTATTTCCATCTCTGTTGCAACAGTTTTGGAAGTGTCTAAAATGACTGTACCCATATGTACAAGTCACTGGTGTTTGGTGATGTAATCAAATAATGATTTTGAAGACGATGAAAATGATATTAACGTATTAGATCCCCAATATGAGTGAGGATGGTGGTGAAGCAGTTGATCCAAGTTCGAACAGATAACAACATATGCTTTATTACTTTGGAATGACATGAAGAAACAGAACAAACTGAGACAGATTAAATCCAGAAGAACTGTGGAGAACAACGTCTCCAAGATGCTTCAAGAGACCTACCTGCAAAGCTACAGTACTGTTAAAAGTTTTAGACACTTGTGTAAAAATGTTGTAAAATGAGGATGCTGTCAAAAATAATGGCATAAATAGATTTCATTTATCAGTTAACTTCTATTAACTCAATTAAATCAACATGTGGTGTGAGCATCCTTTGTGTTTAAAGCAGCTTTTGCTCTAGCTGCACTTGCTCATAGTTTTTCAGGAGCTTTGCAGGTAGGTTTCTTGAAGCATCAGTTCTTCTGGATTTAGTCTGTCTCAGTTTGTTCTGTTTCATCATGTCATTACAGACAGACTGATGATGATCAGATCAGATCTCTTGAGTGGAGCAAACAAAAATCTCACTGGGTTATTACAATTAATGGTAAAATGAATGTTTGGAAATGTAAACTGATATTTCCTACTGACACACTACAGCAAAACACAGAAATAACTGACCTAAAACCAATTTTTAGCTGCTGAAAACACCAGTGTTGTAATAATTTTGGCCACCACTTTATGCAACCCCTCATCCATCTACACACCCTCACTGTATTCACACATATAGAGTCTAAAAAAACATGTTATTACCACGCTTCTCCATGATATGTTTAATGGCAATACAGCGGCTCTTCTTTGTTACTATACTCCCTTTTAAAAACAGTGTCATGGTTCCATTGATGATCCCATAGCAGCACAACAGTATTTTTCTAGGGCTATATATGATTTCTGTTCCTCCCTACAGCTCACAATGCACCGCATACAGCTCAATCTGTCCGAGGCATATCAAGTTAAACACTGACACACCCTTTATTTCAATATGACAACCTTTGAGTTTGAGGTGTCAGCTTATGTAGTGGAGCATGACCACAAAACATACAAGAAATACACAAACACATGCTGGATTTACATACACTAACATGCTTTAGAATCATTTGTCATTTTCATCAGCGACGCCATTAAGCATAAAATAAATCACAGCACGTACTTAACACTCAATGAATGAACTTTATAAACTCTTTTAGAGCTCAAATTGTGATCAGCTGTCCTTGAAGTGTCTGAAACGAGCAGACGATCAAATGCATCAACTAACTTTAGCGTGTATGAACTCTGTTCACAGCTGATCGGTGAGTTACCTGCTCTCTGGTGTCTCTGAAGTTAAAATCCGTTTCTTGTAAACTCGGTTCAATCGGTGGCCATATTTTCATTTCATCGACTCCGGGCAACTCCTGTCTGCTTGAATGGGGAAATACCTAAATGCCAAGACCTGTTTGCGAAGCTCCTTTAAATGACATATTTCTAATCAGCAATACAATCCGACAAGCAGTCCCATATGTTGTTTCCTAAGCTCAGATAGCGGTATAAGCGTAAGTTTCCGGTTGGTCCGGTCAGTGCGCATGCGCACCGCTTAGTTCGATTCTTAGGACACTGGCTGTTTCTATGGAAACCGGAGCTTCTAAATGCAGCTGCGGAGACGCGGTGAATTAAGCGGTTCCTGATTGGCTCTTTGGAAGGCGGGACGTATTCCGATTTATCCCACATTGCAGTTAATCCAATTCGAATCGTCTTTGTGTACAGACTGTACAGTGATGTAAAGAGATCCCATCCTCCGTGGCTCCACCATTGGAGAAAGTGTAACGGTCAACGTGGATCACGTGTGCTTCATAAACCAATCAGATTACAGCTTTGGGGTCATTGAAACTGTTTTACGACCGTCAGTCGTCATAAAACTCTACACAAAGCATAACAGAAATATTTTAAACATGATTTTATTTAAATCATATATATGAAGAGTTTATTTGCAAAAACAGGTAACTCTAAAAAAATTAAAAAATCATGTTTTTATTGTTATTGTTTTTATTGTGTTTTAGTGTGTTAGCTGTATTTTATAAGTTATTATTATTTAATCAAAACAACCCAACTGTAGATTGACTGATGTTAACTGGAATGCAGAATAAAATAAAAAAAAAAGATTTCTTGAATTTTTTTTATCTGTTTTTGCAAATAAACTCTTACATATGGGGGTGGTGATGGCGCAGTGGATAAGACACATGCCTTTGGTGTGAGAGACCCGGGTTCGAATCCACTGTGAGACACCAATGTGTCCCTGAGCAAGACACTTAACCCCTAGTTGCTCCAGAGGCGTGCGACCTCTGACATATATATAGCAATTGTAAGTCGCTTTGGATAATAGCGTCAGCTAAATGAATAAATGTAAATGGAAAACGTATTACTTTCACTTTAAGTTCATGTTAACTTTTATCTTAGTCTACATGAATTTATTTTAAGCAAATTCTACATTAATTTTATAATCATTCATCATTTTAATAATAAACAATAAATCTTATAAAAATTCTCAATTAAAATCCCCAGCAAACATTTTTTTTAATATTGTACACATTTTGTTTTATGATACTGAACATTAATATGCAAAATATAGTATATATTAGCCTAATAAACAATTAATCACATCCAAAATAAATGTTTTTGTGTACATAATATATGTGTGTACTGTGTATATTTATGTGTGTGTGTATATATATATATATATATATATAAATACACACACATGCACGTATATATTTAAGAAAAATGTTTATATATTAAATATATTTATATATAACATACATTTTATGAATATAAATATATCATATTTTTAAAATATATACTGTATGTGTGTGTCTTATATATATATATAATTTCTTTTTGTATTTATCAGCAAAGTAATTTGCTAAAAAGTGATCCAAATCTGCTAAGAGATGAACTAATAAAGTAAAAAAGTAGCCATTGTGTTGGTTTGCACATGATAGTGTGTGTGAAAAGATCACAGGAGTCAATGAATGCTTTGAACTGTTTAATAAACATCATTCAGCTTGACCGTAACGTCCAGAGTAACCTTTGACCTCAGAACAAAAGGAGGGAGAGGGGGTTTATTAACATGACTCCATAAATACAGTAATAAGACCATGAGCGTAAACCTGTGACATCTCTGCATACAGCACAATTTCCCATAATCCTGTCTGTCGTGTGTTTGTGTGTGTGTGCTGGACGCAGGTCACAGTGTTCTGCTCATGGATTTTCTTCTCTTTTAATCAGACATAGAATCATATTTCATATCATATCTGCTTTTTTATTATTTTTTTAATCTAAGTTTTTGCTAATGGATGAGTTTTGAGATCCAAACCTAAACACTCCTGCTGTCAAATACTGTAGTAACTATTTTGTTATCTTCTTTTCTTTCGTTTTAGCTTTTTATTTGTATTTTTACACATTGTTCTGTACAGATGAGGACGTGAACATGTGGCCATGACAGATCAGGTGTGCAGAGATGAGGAGAAGCCAAACATACAAACTTCTTTGTCTGTCAAGAGCACGTCCAACTCATATTTCACCTCAAAATCCAATTGAAAATATTGAAAATAATATTTAAAAAACATGAAGGACCATTTTATATATATATCCTAAAATGGTTATTTAAAGGCGATTTTTAAATTATTTTTATTTTAATCACATTATATATATATTGCACATTTTAGATGTTAAAATTGTCATTTTAAGGGTCTTTTTTAATACCATGATAATATCTTCAACCCTCAAAATCCATATAAAAATTTTCAAAATAATATTTCTTCCATTTAAAGTCATTTTAGATTTTTTTATTTTTTTTATTTTTAAATATCCTGACATTATATTCAACCCTTAAATTCCAATTAATATTTGGGCCATTAGAGTTATTTTAATGCCATTTTTTATTTAATATCATAAGATTATGTTCTACCCTCAAAATCCAATTAAAACATTCAAAATAATATCTGGGCCATGGTCATTTTTATGGCCATTTTTTATATATTTTCTAAAATGATGATATTATGTATTACAGTATCTCACAAAAGTGAGTACACCCCTCACATTTCAGCAACCATTTTAGTATATCTTCTCAAGGGACAATACTATAGAAATGAAACTTGGATATATTTTAGAGTAGTCAATGTGCAGCTTGCATAGCAGTGAATATTTACTGTCCTCTGAAAATAACTCAACATACAGCTATTATTGTCAAAAAAGCTGGCAACAAAAGTGAGTACACCCTAAGTGATAACAGCTATACTTCGTTTAACCATGC
>JAFVLL020041030.1:0-38460 GCA_021397915.2 Tor tambroides
ATACTTTGTCAAATTAAGTATACTTTGGGGTTGGGAGTTCGACTGAGCTCTGAAGTTTGCCGCTGTGGTTCAATTCACACTTTGCTCACTGTTGTAGGATGTCACCGTTTGATTAATTTGATGGAGGACATCCGGGCTGCTGGATAAGAAGGATAGGTTATGATCCCTGAGTTTCTGTCATGGTGGAATGTCTAATATGATCATGTTTGGATGGGGTGTGGCTACGGACACACGTTGTTCCAACTGGTCCCTCTTCAAAAATGATCAAATAAATAAACGAAAAATGTCTCAAAAATCAGCCTGTTTCTCACACAAAGTTTTCATTTAATATGTAAGTATGATTATGTGATGAATGACATAAGAACTGGTATAATGACTTAAAGCTGCAGTCCGTAACTTTTTTTGGTTAAAAATGATCCGAAAACAGTTTTTGAGCAAGTACATAACCAGCCAGTGTTCAAAACTATTGCCTTACCTTAGCCCGAATCAGAACGGCTAGCTTATAGTAATGTTTTCTAATTTGAGTGGTACTGGTAGGTTTTCGGTGGAAATTGGAGCATGCTGCTGCATCATGTCACGTCTATAAACATAAAGAAGTTGTCCCAGCTAGTAGGCTATATTTCATGTGAGCATGCTGCAGGTGGCGGATCGTTTATAGCCTTTTCTCACTGAAGCTAGAATCATTAAACTTATCATTTTAATGGCAGTTTGTAATCAAGAATTTTGGATTATGTGTTTATGAAACACATGTAAATGACTGAAATTGGATTTTATTCCAGTTTTAAATGTGCATCTGATTACAGATAACCTAAATGGGATTACACAAATTTTGTATTTTAAAGAGTACCAGTTCTAAGGAAGAATAATGTGCTTTTTGGATTAAAATAATTTCTTTATACGAAATTTGAATGGTATGACAATTAGAGATTAGACTGTAGAGAAATTGAAATCTACATGGAAAGGTAATACACACTACATACACGTAGTCATGCAATGCTGATGTTGTTAACTAAAACAATTTGAGAACAAAGTATAACAATAATAATAATTTGCATGGTTTGATGTGATATGAGCTAGCCGATCATTAGATTTCATCACCATTGGTAGCGCGGTTTATTTTAAAGCTTTTTTCCTCAGTTGGTCAGAACAAAAGTGGCAGACTTGTTACTTGTTCAAATGACAATATCCGGTGAAAATTCTTATTTGAGTCATACTTCCAAGATGCAGAATCTGTGATTCTGAAGTACAGTATCCACACGGGTAGATTCATCCGCATTAAGGAGCTGTGCCAACGCACAACCCACTTAAAGAAAACAATTCCGCAAATAACTGCAACTGCAGGTTTCAAACAGAGATGGCGACAAATAGGCAAAACTTATGCACTGCAGCTTTAATATATAAAAAATTACTAATTACTAAATTTCAGTCTATTCTTCATATAAAGCAATCGATTCATATAAAACTAGTTCAATACTTTACTTTTTTTTCCTCTTATCAGAATGGAACATTATGTAAATAACATTATTGTCATTTTTTGATGCACTTTCTTTAACCCCAGGTTTCTTTAACCCCAAGGTTTCTAATGAGTTGCTATTCAATGGCGATATAGTGGGAAAAACAAATTACTCTGGCCTTGGTTCTGTGGTGATAAATAAAGATTCAAATGATTTATTTTCCAGGTGTTTTTTTTTTTCCTGGCATTCACAGCTTAAAAACAAAGACTACAAGACAAATAGTTTTGAAACACTTGCTAATGCCCATACAATTAACATGAAGTTCTCTTTTGAGAATCCAATTAAAACTTTTGAGCTCTGAAACCACCATGTTTTGTTTTCTTCACGCTTGTGTAAATAGCAGGACTAATTATCACATGCCACAGTCCCCTCTTCTCTAAATGCAACATTTTCAACAAAACCCTTCAACAACAATCCATTCAGTATCTCTCACCTTCAACCTTGAGCTATATTACATACTATAAGGCTGCAGACGGCGTCCAAGGGAGGGAAGGTAGTGTGTATCGTTCATAGGGACTTATCTGAGAGTTTTGGGCAATGGCAGAGCTGTGAAGACTGGTGACAGCAGACAGGTGTTCTTTTTACCTCTCAACACAGGGTTGTCAGACAGCATAGCAAAGCCTTTGTGCTCTTAAAGTGTAGTGACATCACAGACACATCACTGAATCTGACTTTTTCCCCTTTCTATCTCAATTTTGCCCTACATTTGCACCTAGGAATAGTTGACCTATAAAAATGAAAATTCTGTTATTATTTACTCAACCACATGTCATTCCAAATTTGTATGCTGTTATTTTTGCATGAAATGCACACAAAATCAATGTGAAAGGAAATAATATTGAATTACTTTTACAAAGATAATTACTTTTTTATATCACTGTCTCCACACACACACACACACACACACACACACACACAAACCCCCACCATTATCATAACTTGTAACTTCTACGGTGCAGATTTGATGTCACTAACAATTTTGCTAATGTTTCAAGCTAAGACTTGGAACTTTTATGTTGCTTTGTTAACGATTGTCCCTTTTTAAACTGGACAGCCCCTGCTTATATGAACAATGTTGTGAATACATCTCGATAGATTGTTAAAACATACTGTTTTTGTATATACTATATTGTGGAACGACATAAGGATGAGTAATTTTCATTGGTAGGTGAATTATCTCTTTAATCAAATCTATCTTTCAGTTTCATCCCTTTTTTTCCTAAATAAGGACCCTGACATTAATGTACCAGGAGTGTTTGCAGGGCAATATTCAGTCTCTCACAATTTGGCATGTTTTCATATTTTGTAATAAAGAGATATCGGTGGTTGGATTTGTAGATTTGCTTTCCGAATTCCCCTCGAGCTTCATTTATATTTCATATTTTGTGTTTCACGTGGAATTAACAGCTGTGATTTGTTTTTGCCATCTGTAAGCGATTACTTGGACTTTATTTGGCTTTGTAACAATGGCGTGTTTTCGTCTTTGCATCTCTCTCGACAGGCGAAGCAGATCTCTGACAGGTGCTGAGGCTTTTGCTCAGGAGACTTGGAGAGTTGCGTTACTACTGCATTATTCAACTGAGCTTGGATAAACAAACAGCGCTCCTCCGCCAAACAATGCGCTCTAACAAGGCAACACTGTGTAGTACAGGCCCCTGTGCTAGATACTGTACTCACAATTTTCATTTTCAAAAAATAACTACTTACATCTCCTCCCTTCTCGGTGGATATTACTGAATGTCCTCCTCCTCCTTATCCCCATCTCTTCCTACTGCCTGGTTTCTCTGTCTTTGGTCACACTTCACCCATTTGTGTGTGTGTGTGTAGTTTTTAATCCAGTCTCTAGGACTGACATTTTGCAAGTGATTTAATCGGAACTGTTTATTAAGACTGTGATGTCAATATCTGGTTTATCTACATCGGTTGTCATAATGGCTTAAGCTCAGCACATTGCCAAAGGATAAGAAAATGTGCAATCTGCTCATTTACATCATGAACAGAAAGCTCACAAGCTGCATGAGACAACATAAGTGTATGAAGATGCAAGCATTACTGTGCTTGCATCTTCATAGACGTATCAACCTTATTTTTCAATGTGTAAGTAAGCTATTTCCAGTGAAATAGCTATAGTAAACGTTAAAACTATGTGAGCTTCAAGCCAATATATTGATAATATTATAACAGTACATCCCTTTATGAAAATTAACCAAATCATGGTTACTATATAAACCATGGTAACCACAAATTAACCATGGTTTTGCTACACAAACCATAGCTTAACCATGGTATTTGGTTATACAAATGGTAATCAATACGCCAAAAATACATACACTTACTACACTTTGACTATAATAAATCCATGGTTAATTTTCATAAGGGATTAAAGGAATATGCTAACCAGTTTGTTTCCTCATGTACCATAATGGACTGTTTTTGTTTTGCTGGAAGCGGCTGACATGGAAACCAAGCACATTCGAGTTTAAAGCTGCGCCCAATTTTCACTCAATCACATTTCTTATTATTAGAGGTATTTTCTCACCAATTGCTGCACAAGTTAAGGTTACATATGATGAGGAAAGCATGTTAGTGCTAGAACACATAGAGAGTGCATTGCAGTGCCTGCAGTTTGAAAAAAAAAAATTGTTTGTATGGAAGTCTATGAGAACACTCGGGCCGATTTTCAGACAGAGTGAAATCACATTTTTGAGCAGTACTCCACAGAACATGACTTGACGATGATTGGACTATATATCCATAGGCAGAACAAACAGTCTAGAACAGTGACAGCTGTGATTGACTGTCATAGCAAAAAAAATCCCTCCCTTTCGCACTTTGTTGGTGCGTTGCCCTATTGCCCAAATAACGTGTTTTTTAAACGTTGAAGCATGCTAATTTATTCTATTACACTCAATACACAAAATAATGAGAATGTCAATGAAAATGACCCCTTTAATGACAAAATTTGTTGTGTGTGAATGGTCCCATACTTTCCATACATCTATTTGAATTTTGAAGCTACTGTGTGAATGGGACTGTTTGAGAGTCAGAACTCTTATATGGATGTTTAGTCTCTCTCTCTTTCTTTTTTATATTTCTCCTTCCTTGTTCTTCTGTCTTGCATTCCTCCCCATAGTCATCAGGAAGCGATTTCCCCTCCTTCTAGTATCATCACAGTGATACTTGTCCTCTTCAGCTGCTCATTTGTTCACTCTCTCTCCTTCTCCTGTGACCTTCTCTTTTTCCTCTTCCTCCGTTCCGCTTTTCCCCTTCTACCTGACTTCCTCGCTTACAGAGCGCTGGTCTAGTTTTCACCATAATAACTTAACACTTCAGAACGCATTAGTCCATGTCCCCACAACAAGGCAGCATGACCTACGAAGTCAAAGAGCACACTCTTCCGTTTGCCTGTAGTAGCTATTTATCAAGACAGCCCGGGGCTTGCTATGATTCAACCCAGAATAAATCCGGATGAGAGCCTGCTATGGTGACCTGTAGCTGCTGTTCCTCTGCAAATGTCACATGAACCTGCTGACATGTAAACCACAAAGCTGAGCATTTAGGTGGAATGTAGTTTGCGTATTTTTTGATAGTTTCGATTTCTTCTGAATATAGAAACAAAACAAGGAACAAAATGATTGTCTTCAAAAGTCATATTAGGCACTTTCCATGAATACAGTACATTAGAGGCACAAAACTTTTTATTTTTTTATCAATACCAAATAAATAACCTTCTTCAAAACTGTGTAACCCATGAAATGACTTCATTTGAACCTTTCTGTATAACAGGAAGAAAAATCATTATTACAACAAATGTTATACATTTTTATTAATATTGTGGTGTTGACTAAATTCATCGTAAAATTAAATTACATTCAATCATGTAATCTAATTTATTGTAAGAAAAAAATGTCTAACAAGTATTTAAATTCGAGATATATTCAGATGCTGTTCTTTTAAACTTCAAAAATAAGTATCATGGTTTCCAAAATAAATAAATAAATAAATAAAATAAATAAATAAATAAAGCAGCACAACTAATTTCAATATTGATAATCATGTGACATTGAAGGCTAGAGTACTGGCTGCTGAAAATATATAATATTAATAATAATATAAATATATAATATTAATATATTTCATTTTTGATCAAATAAATGCAGCCTTGGTGAGCATAAGAGACTTCTTTTAAAACATTATAAAACCTTACCAACCCCAAACTTTTGAACGGTAGTTTGTTTCATAACTGCGTATTGACATAAGTCATTTAAAACCAAATGCAATCAATATTCTCTTAAGCACCTTCTTTCATGACATTTGACAGTAAAAAATATATAAGAGATTCAGGGCCTGGTTAAATACAACCTGCCATTTATTTTATGGGATTATGAAAAATAATTGGCTATTTTTCAAATGCACATGCAATATTGGCAAGGTGTACAAATGAGGAGAGTGTCAGAGATGGATAATTATTTCAGATGACTGAATGAATGACAGAGAGCAAATAAGATAAGAAGCCCAACATCTACAAGCAAAAGAGAGACAAAAACGAAAAAGGCACACAGAGAAGCATCCAAGGCTCAGCGTTTTCTACTGCAGCTGCTGCCGAACCCTGAGGAAGTCATTACAGGACCTGTGACCTCACTGGTGCAGCCCCTCCGACAGGCCACCCACTGGCATGATGTCATACTTCACATGTCAGGCCTCATCAGCGCTCTGCTGGCCATTGGAGACGATCGAGCAGCGCGGCACAAACAAGGAGGATGCCATTATGACAAAGACAATGTGTTAATATCAAACACGCTGCAACTGACAACAGCAGCTTTACACTGGCCCCGAGACACAATGTGTCAGAGTCTAAACACAGTGTGAGACAAAGTGCTGGGATTTTATCACGTAATTTTCTGATAGCGAGCACATGCATTGTGGGTAAAGGTGTATGACATTCAAGGTGAAATTGATAAAAATAAGATGTCCATTTCAGTACGAGAATATCAAAATCTTAACCATACTATGAAACATACAGAAACAGTTTAGCCAAAAATGAAAATTTGATGAAACTTTACTTACTCCCAGGCCATTCAAGACATAGATGAGTCTGCTTCTTCATCTGAACAGATTATGAGAAATGTAGCTTTACATTATCGGCTCACCAATGGATCCTCTGCAGTGAATGGGTGCCGTCAGTATGAGAGTTCAAACAGCTGATAAAAACCACAAAAATCCACAATTCACATGACTCCAGTCCATCCATCCATCCATCCATCCATCCATCAGAGTCGTGTGGATTATTTTGATGTTTCTGTCAGCTGTTTGGACTCTTATTATGACGGCACCCATTCACTGCAGAGGATCCATTGGTGGGCAAGTGATGTAATACTAAATTTCTCCAAATCTGTTCTGATGAAGAAACAAACTCGTCTACAATATGGATGGTCTGAGGGTGAGTACATTTTCAGCAAATCTTTATTTTTGTGTGAACTATCCTTTATAGGCATGTAAAAAAAAAATACAGGGATATTATTTGTTCAGCTATCATTTCACAGCTCCTATGAAAGGTCATATTGTTCAGTACTTGTGGGAGAAGTCTCAACTCCTACAAAATATTCACTGACTCACTTCACTGCCCACCTCTCTCTTTTTTTACACTCCATCTTGCTTTCTCCCTCCAAATCCTCTCCTATGTGATCTGATACACATGTCTACATGTGACTGCCAGGCTCCCAAGGGTAATGGAGTGGGGTCCAGGGTCTGCCAGCCCTGAATCCAATATTTAAACTCATTTGTAGTCAATGTCACCACCCCTACATGTGCAGCAGTGCAGAGCAGCAGGAAAACCCCAGAACCAGTGCTAGTTACTTCAGCTTCGGTTTAGAGGAACATACTCCACAACAGACACACACATAGTAAAGCACACAATGCATGCTAAAACGGACAAATGAATTTATACTTCGGGTTAAATGTGACTTAATTTATTGTTGATAGTTAATTGAAAGCAGGCTACAAATGCTGTAAATACTGTTTTCTTAAATTGTAGAAAAAGGATGCAAAACACTGTTATTCTAATGTATTTATTTTAGAGTAGCTGGACTTGGACAGACATATTTAGTTGTTTCAAGTTACACTTTAAAAATGTTTTTGTAAAGTTGTAAATAAAACAAAGAATATGTTTTACAAGAAAATACTGTTTCAGTATTCTGCTTCAAAATTTTGTAAATTCTGAAATTTACTGCACCATTTTCCTTCCTTTCATTTTCAGTGAAGTTGTATTAATTTAAGACTCTACAGGTAAAAACATTTTATTTATTTATTTTTTGTGGAAAGAAAACATCCAAAATACACATTTATCCGTTTATTTTATTACATGATTTCCATCTGTATATTTTGGTTACAGTACATATCTTTAATAACCATTTTCTCAATCAATCAATCAATCAATCAATCAATCAATCATTATTTTAGCGAAAAATCTCCATTTCAGTAGCACATACACCAACCTTTTTACAGTTTTATATCTATATCTACTGTTTATATGCTGAAGTTTTTTTTACAGAGGGTTTGTTCATATATCATTCAACTATTTATATAATATTTTACTCCTAAGACATAGTGAAAATGTTTTCCACTCACAGTGTATTCAGATTCATGGAGTGATAAAAAGAGATATCCAAAATCATCTCTGTTAAATCGAATATGTAAACAAAATAAACAATTCTTTTGAACCTGGCTTTATCCAGTATTCTGTCCAGTGACAGAACTGATTCATCCAGTGATTTCTGTATGCAAAGTAGTCGTGCATATTTAATTATATAATGCCTCATTTGCATATTTAAACAAAATTTCAGAAAACTTGCAATACAAAACAATTGTCTTAATATAATATGATTAATCAGCTCGGGAAATTGTGACATCAATAAAACATTTTTTACCCTATTCACATGTAATATCATGCCTTAGAATAGTTTAGAGTCGATCTAAAACCTATTTATGATATATATATATATATATATACATACATACACACACACACACACACACACACACTTGTATATTTATCTGATCATACCGAATGCCTTTCTCCCTGCTTTGTTAAAACTTCTATGGTCTGCTAAAATCCATGATCCTGTGTTCATGTGTTGCAGATGTGCATATTTGCGTGTGTGTCTGCTTGTGTAAATACGTGTGTGTGTGTGTGTGTGTGTGTGTGTGTGTGTGTGTGCGATTCCTGGGTCTCAGGAGGGCTGCTTTATGGTCCGTCTGCTTCCTGGTGGTGTCTGGGACTTCAGGTTGTAGAGGCTCCAAGATCAGGTTCCCTCTGTAGCCATTGTCACTTGCATGGATTTGGCTAATTCATCTTCCTAATGGCAGGCAGCTAACTTGAGCGCTATTATTGTTTTTTTTTTTTTTGGTTGTTTTTTTACCTTTTTTCCCCCTCATACCAGTGTTCAACATAAGCCTATTTCCTCATGTTTTATCACTGATATGATGCACTAAGCACTGTTTATCCTAAAAAAACAAGCATTTTAAGCAGCCCTCAGCAATATTAGCAGTAATTTTTAGCTGTCATTGAAAGCTGTTTGTGTGTGTAACCTCCAATAATGCTCAAATCATACTTAAGAGGGTTTTTTCCTAGATACTTTTGCATGAAATGATGAACATTAAAAATTCATGAATTACAGCTTTAGCAGGATGTTAGCTTGATTTTGACTTGCAGATAGTTACAAATAGTCTCTCTTATTGGAAGTCTTAAAGTTATTTAAGGGAGAAGAGCACCATTTGCTACATTTTTTTAAAGTTAAAGTTCAGAACAAACTCTCTCACGAGATTATCTATGAATATTTTGGCTGCTGAAGCTTGCCTGTGTGGATAAATACAATCTGTAAAATAGCATTTCAAATATTTTCAGTAGAAATAAATAAAACTGTAGCTGTACATGAATTAAACACATACAAAATATTAAAAGCAGCTAAATCCTGAGCTTTTAAGTGGTCCTGCCTGGAGACTGAAGAAGAAGAAGAAGAAGAAGAAGAAAAAAGAATATATCACTTGTTTCTCCTAAATAAATAATAATGAATAAATGGAGAGCAAATGGAAAGTTTTGCTTATTCCTCTTGCTTCTCATCCAGAGATATTTCTCTTGACAAAAAGGAAAAGTGTAATCTCGGTTACACTTTATTTTAATAATTCAATTTAGACATTCTACTCACTATAAGTAACTTTGCAACTATATGTCAACAAACTCTCATTAGAGTATTAGTAAACTGTTAGGCTAGAGTTAGTAGAATAGAGATTCATTAAAAGCAATACTTAATTGAAGAGGAATCAATTGGTGAGCATGTGATGTCAAGCTAAATTTCTCAGAATCTGTTCTGATGAAGAAACAAACCCGTCTACATCTTGGATGGCAAGAAGGTGAGTACATTTTCAGCAAATTTTCATTTTGGGGTGATCTATTTCTTTAAATATGAAAGTCCAACCTCTTAGCAGTAAAATTCACTTTTGGGTAGTATTGTCTGTACTGTACGTTTAACAAAATAAAGCCAGAAATGTAGTCTATAAGTGAGTTTAACAGTTAAATTCTCCAGATTTAAGCTTGTGGGTACTTTTTTTTTAAGCAGGGGCCTATTCCCAGAGGAGAACCTCACTGAGTGACCTCTTACTTGAGTCCATCACCGCGGAAGGTCGTTGCCGCACAAATGAAGAACATGAGAAGTGGTCCGGGGTCTAATCAAGTCCTCTGGCTGCACTCGCTGGGAGCAATTAAGCCTCCTCTGCTGCTCCGATTCCACCTAAGTAACCAGATATGCTCCATCGACATTATGAATCAAAAGGGTTTTATGAGATGGATAAAAGAGCCAGTCTCTGCCCTTATAGACCTTTTAAAGTCTTTCGATCACACATGCTTTGTCTAAAATGAGCATTTGAGAGTGATTTGGCAGGGTGGATGATCATTGGCCAAGCTGGAAAAAAACTTGAATGAGAATGATACTTTGTAAGCACGACACAAGTATAGGCTATAGGGAATGACAGGACTGTGCAGATAAAATCTGAAAGGGATTGCAGAGATTGACTGGTACCGCTTGCACGTACCGCTCGCCAGACTCTGTTTCTCTCAGTCTCAGGTTCACCACAGAAATTCATTACTATCATGGAGCGTCTGACACAAATGAAGTCCTGGCACTTGCAGCCTACCTTCTCAAACCACAATACTTTATCATCAGCCATCTTAGATTTGTTTCTTTGTCAGGGAGCCGGAGTGGAGAGGAAAAAAGAGGGGTCAGCTTCACCTCTTGTTACCATGCGAGAGGGTGGAGAATTCTCAAAACTGCAAAGTGCATAAATAAATAAATACATACATACATACATACATACATACATGAGTGAGTGAGTGAGTGAGTGAGCGTTTTTTCTTGGTTTATAGTAAACAAACTTAAAATAAGAAATTTTTCAGTTTTTAATGTTTTTTTTTTTTAAAGATAATTTGGTAACACTTTATTTTAGGGTGTCTTAACTAGTTGCTTATTAGCATGCATATTACTAGAATATTAGCCATTTATTAGTACTAATTAAGCACACATTAATGCCTTATTCTACATGATCTTATTCTACATCCCTAATCCTATCCAATACCTAAACTTAACAACTACCTTACTAACTATTAATAAGCAGCAAATTAGGAATTTACTGAGGGAAAAGTCGTAGTTAATAGTGAATAAGTGTTCCCTATTCTAAAGTGTTACCGATAATTTCAATGACATCTGTATTTAAAAATAAATAAATAAAAACTATTCTGGCTTTGTTTTCATGTTACACAGAGATATCAGTCTTTTTAGAAGCAGCATCAATGCCATTCAACAATTTACCCTATACCTATATATTAAACATCATTTCTAAACTAACAAAATATGTGATAATATAATTTATTTACTTTTTTTATATATAAAATACTGAAAGAAAATATAAAAACATAAAACAAGACAGTAAACTAATTTACTATACTTTTTTACTATACTGATTTACTATAAATACCACCTCATTAGGGTTATTCGTTAGGGAAGTTGTTGTGTCACTAAAAAGATTGGGCTTATATGACTCATTTATTCAGTTGTGATGAACTGGTTGCGCAGATTGTTTTGATTTACTACAAAGAACTAACTCGTAAGTGTCATTTGTTGTGTAATTGGACTACGCTGGTCGCGCTGACCGTTTCGTGCGAGAGATTTGGAAAATTTGCGATGCTAATAAGTGATTAGTTAATGCTATAGGAAAATATTTATGAATTCAAAATATCATACTAGCATACAGTACTACTATTAATATTTCTGACACGTCTTTATATGGCTTAGTAAGAGTATATACTTTTACAAGTTCATCCTCTTTTATACTATCCGTACTGTATGCAAGAACGTGTTATCGGAAGTAAACATTATCACGTTTTGTTATTGTTTTAATTTGTTCTCACTTTCCAACCCTTCTCAGAATTGTTTATTGTAAACAAGACAACATACTCATTATGAAAATGATTTTTGCATTGCAGTCACTCAACTCACATCTGCAGGTGTTGAAAATGTAAGACACCATTGTCAGAAATAACAGCAGATCTCCAAACAGAACACATCTGATTTCTCCTCACGAAGATGCTCTACATGTATCTTTAAATGCATCTGCTATTCAAATAAGAACGTTCCCGTACTGCGTGTGGTCCCCGTAGCAGACACCAAAGGACAAATCAGGGACATCCATCATGAAAGGCGAAATTAGATATAGAGGAAACTCTACATTCACGACGCAGCAGCATGATGAATTCCCAAATAAACATGACACAATTAATCCTCAATCAACAGAACATTAATGTACTAGTCAATTACTAATCAAAGTCCACGTGTATAGAAAGTATCTTCATTCATTCCAGCACCGGTAGGAGCTCCTTTCCTCTCCCTCTCTCACAGACGTGCTCACACATCCCATCCCCCTCTTCAGTGGAGCGACAGATCACCTCAGAGTGCTGAACTGAGGAGCGGAGAAATATGAACGACATAGTGGGTCATACTAGCAGCCCCTCATTAAGGATAGAAGGCGTCGGCTGCAGGAGGTTAATGGCCTCATGTCCCCAGGCTGACTGAGAGAGAGAGAATAAGAGCGGGAGAGTGAACGCTTTTACCTGAATCCACATTACCCAGTGTGAATACTTCAAATAGGCACACAGGAGTCAGTTAATCTAATATATATTGTTCAAATCTTAAATATAAGATGCCATTGGAACATTAAAGAACATGCAAATTAAAAGGCAAGTTGAGTGGCTCACTGATTCTTGAGACATGACACAAAACCGGTTAGAAGAGTGAAAAAAAGGTTTATGCATTATTGTTGAATTAACCAGTTCAACATGTTGAGATATGCATCTATGTTTGGGTTCAATCTCCTGCTTCCTCCTGTTTCTCACAAAACATGTTGGATCTCACAACACTGTCGGATACTAAAATATTGTGTTTAATATTTATTAGAAATATTAACAAAGCATTTACTTCACTAAATGAAAACACTGAGACTACAGGACAGTTTCAAACTCATTTTCAGGTCTATCGAATAAATTGTCACCACAGTCAGAAAATCTGATTTTTAACAACCTTATTTTGTGACAGTAGCCATGTTGTTTTTCATATGTTGCAGTGAAGACATACTTAAAATGAGGGAAATTATCTAAAATTCCTAAAAACCTTAGGCTGGTGCTGGCATATCATGGTTGTTTCATGGCAATGGCCCTCCAGGACTGGATTCGAGGAACCTAACTATACTAATATAGTACTAATATAGGAAGTACTAATATACTAATATAGGAAGGTATAGGAATATACTTATATATAGAAATATACTGATATAGGAATATACTGATATAGGAAGATACTTATCTTTTAACATATTTAAAATGTAAAGATATTAGGGCTGTCAAAGTTAACGCGCAAATTCATTTTAACAGTACTAATTTTATTAACACAGCACGCATTTTCTCTTTGACCCGTGGCCTAGACCGTAGTTGGAGAAATGGAGTGTTGCCAACTTAGTGACTTTTCAGACCCCTTTAGCGACTTTTTTCCCCTTCTTCAAAAGAGCGCCTAGCAACAAATTCTTTAGGGTTTGCCCAAACCTTATTTAGTTTCTGATACTCGCTGGTACTGCCGCGCGAGCGCGAGGTCTTGCTGTCCCAGAGCCCACATCTTTCTCTCTCTGTGCGTCTGCATTGTTCAGCGAGCGGCGGAGAGGAGCAGCACTTTCAGTTAACCACAGATATTATGTTGCTTCTCTAATTTTACATGCAAGTATAGCCAAAATCACAGCACAGCTATTGTCATTAGGCTATCTTACGTGTATTTAATTTCATCAGACGACGGCTCGATTATCAGGATTTTTGTGCAGATTAACATCTTGGAAGGGAGAGCTGGTTATGTAGTCTCAATGGGTCGCGTTTCAGTCACTATTTCATATTCATTCCGTTGTCTGACAACAGAAACATAAAATATATCAATGAAAACAGTTTTATTGAAAATTTAGTGGCATCAAAATACAGTATGTGGGCACAGAGAGGCAAACAAATCTAATAATAATAATAAATGTACATTTTGCATGTTCAGAAGAAGTCAGCTGCCCTGTCGTGCAAAAATGTAAACAGGTTTGTGTAAGTAAATTGCACAGTGCAAAGACCTGATATTTCTTTTTTCATGTGTCTAACAGACATGAACAAGTTCTTTGAAAAAACATCTATGACCTTTGAAACATGTCTAGTCTTCATGCTCTATTTTGACTATGGTTTCAATAATAATAAACATACCTTTGCATAAAGCATCCATATTTGTCCATGCTCATGTTGATTAGAGTATTAAAAACTTGAAAATAATTAATTTAAGGTACATTTAGAACAAATAAAAATGTGTGATTAAGTTGCGATTAATCACAAGTTAACTCATGACAATCATGCGATTAATCGCGATTAAATATTTTAATAGACTGACAATCCTAAAAGACATGCATTTTATTATCTCATCTGGTAAAAATCCCGAGAATCTTGAGTCTGCACTCATCATCACAGATGTTTTTTTTCCAAAAAAAAGCTCTCTCTCTTAACAAAGGCTGTTAGCAACTCATCATTCACTGCCGTGACATAAAGACTTCTGTGCACTCTCAGAAAAAAAAGTACAAAACCGTCACTTTTTCAAAAGGTACACTTTTTTACCTTTTAGGTACTAATATGTACACTTTAGGTACACATCTGTAACTTTAAGGTACCAATACGGACCTTTTAGGTACAAAGGTGCACCTTTTGAAAATGTTCCGCCCCAGTGACAGCTTTTGTTCCTTTTTTCTTGAGAGAGTGGTTAAAAAAGGGCCATCAAAGACACAATATTCAACTTCCTGATTCAATAGAAAACATGCCAAAAAAAAGTTATTGTCTCATCTGACAAAATTGTTCAAAACTATTGATGATACATCCTGCACTCATCAGCGTATAGATGCTTTTGTCCAATAAAATGCTCTCCCTGCCAGCAAAGGCTATTAGCAACTTATGCTTCACTGCAGTGGCATAAAGTAAATGCTTCTGTGCACTCTCAGAAAAAAAAGGTACAAAGCCATCACCTTTTCAAAAGGTACATTTTTGTATCTTTTAGGTATGTACATTTTAAGTACACATTATGTAACTTTAAGGTACAAATACGGACCTTTTAGGTACAAAGGTGCACTTTTTGAAAAGAAACCGCCCCAGTCACAGCTTTTGTACCTTTTTTTTTTTTTTTTTTCCTGAGAGTCTATTTAAAAAGGGCCATTTAAAGCACAATATTCAACTCCCGATTCAATAGAAAACATGCCAAAAAAAGTTATTGTCTTATCTGACAAAATTGTTCAAAACTATAGAAAGAGAAAAAACTTTAAAAACTTAAAAATGTATTGCATTTATTGTCTCATCTGGTAAAACTGTTCAAAACTATTGATGATACATCCTGCTCTTATCAGCATATAGATGTTTTTTGTCCAATAAAATGCTCTCCCTGCTAGCAAAAGCGGTTATCAACTCATGCTTCACTGCTGTGGCATAAACTAAAGGCTTTTGTTAAAAACAAAATATTCAACTTCCTGTTTCAAAAGAAAACATGCCATCCTAGGCCAGGAATCTGTTTGTTAAATCTTGTCTTAAATCTCAGAATTGCTATTTAAAAGATATACCAAAAAGAATGATAATAATGATCAGAACACATTTTAGTTATAGGCCAGCATACAATTTTCCATATTTATTGCTTAGAATCTGCAGATCTTACGGCATTTTGTAAATGATTAAACTGACTGTAAACTGTAGCATCTAATCACATGTGATTTTTTTTTTCCACTTGCACAAGTGTGTAAATAATAATGAGATCTGCACTTCATCAATAACACCTCTGAGTAAATAACATGATTTTTTATATTTACATGTAAATATCGCTATCACCTTGACATGTCATGTGAAATGAATTACCATGTAGATTAAGGATTACAAATTAGTCTCATGAATAGTTGATTGCATGGAGGATATGAGGAAGGCTGAGAGTCTTTCATTAACCCAACGCTAACGAAGAGTGAGTCTGCTCACCCTAACGAGAAAATGTCTATCACCCTTGCTCTCCATCCCTACAGTGTTACAGGAGATGATGAGGTTATATTTAGCTCAGGTGAACGGAGAATATCTGTTGTTATTTACAGGTACAGAATGTCAAGGCCAGCAAATCGAATATTTCCATCTCTGCTTTCTTGGCTTCTACATGCCCAGATGCTGATGCAAGTAAACAACCAGAAATAAAAATACTTTCACTCGATCTCTTGCATTTTCTCTTTAATTTATGTCTGGTTTGGGCACATAATTACGAGTGCAATGTGCAGCATTTGCATCAAACACACATTAGCATGTGCTGGTATGATTCAAGCGTATAGAATCAAATGCAACCTTAACTGCGTTTTGTAATTGTACTATATTGGAACTATAAGTGCAACATATGGCAAAGAACTAGATTTCATTATCTTAACCAGCACTTTCACGAGCACAGAAACACCTGTTTGTGTATATACAAGCATCTCTGTGGTTTCAATGCATCTGGTCTTAATGCCATTAAACATCATTTGTTTTATGTGGCATATATTTTCAATTCACAAAGTGTGTACAGAGAAGCTTGACTTGTCAAACAGCATACATCTTAATTTAGCCTCTCTTTTAGTGGTTCAAAAGTCTTTTTAGCCATTAAATGCGATTCCTTTGTGTTCATTAAAGGGTAAAATCCTGAACAATAGCCCAATCCATTTTCAATTGCTATGTTGAGGGCTCAAAAGTGCTTCTCATCTTCACAAGTCAGGATGATTGCAAATAAATATAAGTTGTGGCTCCTTACTGCATGAGAGTAGTTTGAAGTGCTTTCATTTTTACAGTAAATGCACTTCCATCTTTGTTCCATTTAAAGAATAAACAGATGAACATTGACATGTGATGCGTTGCATAACAATTAGCCAATGAACTCAATGAGAGTCGGTTTTAGCAGGTAATATGCTTTCAATTTCATGTAATCTCCGTACGCACACCATCTCCTGAGAGAACCGTCAATGGCGCTGCCAGTCATTACACAAGATTTTGTTGTCATATCGTATATGAGAGGCTGAAGTCTCGCGTGGAAGACAAAATAAATGAGTGAAAAAGTGAGAAAGGACAAGAATGGAATTACAAAGATGGAGGCAAACAAAGATGAGCGTGGCAGTGCTTCTAGAGGAGTGCTGGAGGATTATCACGTGAAAACTGTCAGTCAAGATCTCATATAAAGGAGCGTCATAGTACTCTTATGAGAGGATTTGGATACTGTGCTCTATAGGACCTAAGTTTGAGTCTTGAATGAGGCAGGAGTGAGAATAAGTGTTCAGAACGAACTCGCATGCATTTTACTGGCCTACTAAGAGGCCATATTTCTTTTAAAGGTGAAGAGAGGGAGGAGGAGCAGGGTAGCAGAAAAGGAGCGGCTCACGTCAACAGCACAGCCTGAGACTCGAGGCTGTTCATCACTTCCTGCAGAGTGAATGCAAGACAAGAAAAAAAGCATGAAGATGGCAAGGCAAGGCACATATGAAAAAAGAAAGTGAAGAAATTCTTCACAGCTGGACATCACATAGTTTTACCTTGCACAGCAGCCACGACTTGACAGATGATGGTTTTAGTAAAAACACTTTGCTTGATTAGACTTACAGGTTGCTGTAACCTTGATTTTGTTTATGTATGACTTTGTACAACACCTGCATTAAAAAAGAGAGAGAAAAAAAACACATTTACAAGATTAGTTTGCCCAAAAATGAAGATTCTGTCATTATTTACTCCCTACTTTAATACTATCATTATTTACCCTCATGGAGTTGCAAACCTTTTTTTTTTTTTTTTTGCTGATGAACGTAAACAAGAATTTTTAAATAATCTTCTCATACACATTTTACACTATTTCTTATGCTCATCAAGGCTGCACTTAATATTAAAAAAATACAGTAATAATGTAAAATATAATTACAATTTAACGTAAATCCAGTTGAATATATTATTTTAGCAACCATTACTCTAGTCTTCAGTGTCACACGATTCTTCAGAAATCATTTTATATGCTGATATGCTACTCAATAAAAAATATGTAATTGTCTTCTTATTATCAATGTTAAAAACAGTTGTACAGCTTAATAATTTTGTGGAAACCATGACATATTTTTTTCAAGATTTTTTGATGAATAGAACATTAACAAAAGAAGCATTTATTCAAACATTTTTTTAAAAAAATGTTAATCTAAAAGACTGTACCATCACATTTGATCAATTTAATGCATCCTTGCTGAATTAAATTATTAATTACTTTCTAAAAACAAAGTCAATCTTACTTATGCCAGTGTATGAAAATAATAATTTTCACATTAAAAAAAATAAAAATAAAAAACCTTCCACAGTAGCTTTATACAAAGTCTGTGACAAGAAAACACTCCTAATGATTTAAATCAATAAATAAGTAAGTATGTAAATAAGTAAATAAATGATCTGATTGGCTATTGCATTATAAATGAATTTGGGTAATAGGATGAATAGTAGATGCACTAAAGTTATAGACACTGAATGCATCTCTAAACATTTAAAAATACCAAATGCAAGCTTGTCGTCAACAAACGTGATTGGTTCTCAAGGGTCTTGTAACCATACGAGCACCATATTAGCAGAATATGAGCAAATAATTGCATCCTTATAGTGAACTATCCCTTTAAGGTCAAAGACTAAAATGATGACCGCTCATCTGCAGTTAATTATAAAATACAAGTGTAACCTATTAAGATAACCAGAAGCGAGATTATCTTTGATTAGCTCTGCGCAACTAGCGCTGTGTGGTTCCAAACGCTCGTTCCAGCCGGAGTGTCACAACAACGCAAGGCTTCAGAATGGAAGAAATAAAAAAAGCCCTGTCTCCTCGCTAAAGTGCCATCCCCACTCACGTCTGTCATAAGCCTCGCTGTAAACACTTTTGCACTGCATGTTTCATCACCAGTAAATACACCACTAAGTCACAGACTGAGGAGAGAGATGGAGAGAGACACACAGTGAAACACGAATGTGTTGACTTGTCATGAGCATCATCGTCTGTCTGTTGACTGGGTGCTGTGCCACTGGCTGCCATCTTAGTTTCAGTACCCATGAACTACAGACCTCAGGAAACTCGTTGTTGTCGCAATCGATGAGCTGTTTTCACTCAACTGAGTCACTGTCGCAGATTTGATCTCTCGTATGCACGTGTAAAAGGCAGTAGAGTTTGTTCTGGAGAGGAAATCAGCATTATTATATGCCCATGAATTCAAAAGCCGGTCTTTATCCTCAAGGTTCTGGAAGAATGAAATTTTGACTTTACAGACTTGAGGCTTCCAGAAATACAATTAAAGATGACACTGTACTTACAGCACGAGAGGAAGTACACACCGAGGTGGTGTGGAGGATGAATGAAAGAGCGAGAGCTCGAGAGCGACGGAAGGCTCCGGAGAGAGGTAGAGGCGGCAGTAAGGAATGTAACCAAAGCGGGCGATAGTTTGATAAAGTAATCGGCGCTCCAGGAACAAGCAGCAGACCTGTGTCAGCTCTACCGATTCAACCGAGCTCCTACGGACACCCTCAGCATCAGATTTACAAACTGAAAATCATTGGTTGGTTCTAAATCCAGACGATAAATCTGAAATCACTGAGAACCTGGACACACTTCCATAAATCAAAAGATTACTTGGGAATTAAAAATCTGACGTCAAAGTGTCAGGCTTACTAATGGTTTTTGTAGATCTCTCACAGTGATATGCTATTAATCTGTGATACATTTGAAATATGTCAGCGGGCCGATATGTGATCTCTCTAATATCAGCGGCAGGCTGTTTTACGTTCAAAACATGACGAGAGAGAAGGGTCGAGGTGGTGGGGGGAGCAGAAAGAGAGAAATGGAGGTGAAAGTGTGTGTTGTGCAGACTAATAAATGCTGTTTGGGAGCAGAATCTGAAGTAAGAAAAAAAAAGTACAGGCCACATCTGCTCGAGAAGTCATACAGATGCAACAGTGTCCAGTTATCATGTTTATCTACAAATAGACCTGAATGGGTCCCAGCAGGCACACAACATCATAAGACGCTGATATTTGGTTAAATTTTGGTTGCGACGTCGGTTGACCAAAATTCAACTTCAGTTCAACGTCTAATGTCAATGTTAATTTGATGTCCAATACTGACGTCAGCTGACAATGATATTTGTTGTTTTTAGGTTGTGTAACCAAAATCCAACTTTAAGTCAACGTCAAATTGGCGTCAAATACTGACGTCAACCCAATTTTCATTGTCAACCAAAATGCAACGTCTGTCCGACGTCATGTCCAACGACAACCTGACATTATATCGACTAATATATTACTTTTGATTAGAAAAGTAAACAACTTGAACATCACCATTTTCAGTCATGTCTGACGAAATCACGAAAAGTCATGATCTATGAATGAGATGGTTTTCAGTGTCCTCTTAGTTGGACCTCAGGAACAAAGGAAAAGGAAAAGGAGCAAAGAATTTACATTAGACAAAACAACAACAACAACAACAAAAAACCTCATTTCAGAAGTCAACCACACACGACTGCTATGCAAGTGAAAGTTTAAAAAAATGTTTAATTTGAGCTATTTTTTACACATCACTGCTCTGGGTTATCTGAGATAATACCCAGTTTAGCTGAGGCCCCGCAGCCTGCTGGGCCGAGCACAGTCTTTTGCTTGTTTGAGCCGGATGCTAAGCCTGAGAGCGTCCATTGTGCTCTCTGTGATATCTACTCCAGCAAGAACAGGGCACCCATGCAATCTGAATGTTATTTGCTCCCAAAACCTCCTCTTTCTTCCTAAACCATGGCTGAAAGAATCAATTAATCTACTACCTCTTCCTCTCTCTAGTGTCTTTCCCCCACACGTCTCATCCTCCTTAAGAAAAAAAATCTGTTTGTAAAACTGAATGAAGTGAAGGAAGAATTTGCATGGCCTTTTTTTTTTTACTTTAATCAATTAGAGATCAACCAATGCGATTTTTAATTCAAAAAAAGATTAATTCATTAATACCATCGCATTAAAAAAAAAAAAAAAGAGTTGTTTTCCATTGATTGCCAACAGAAAAGAAAAATGTGGATATCTGGAATATATATATAACCATAATGATGAATTTAAGTCAAAAAACAAATAAATGTGAAACTGAACAGCAACAATGTAAAAAAAACAAAGGTGGAGGAAAGCGATCATACTAAGCATTCAGGCCTCAGAGCATGCTGGGAATGGGGAGAAAGAAACGAAACAACAATTTTTTTAATTTATTTATTTTTGTATTTTTTTCCCCAGCACAGGTCTTCTTGAACAACAACCCACTTGCTATGTTTGGTACAACTTGAAAATTAAAGTATATAGCAACAGAAAAATGCATTACTTGTGAAAGTTTTAAGTAAAAAAAAAACAAACAAAAAAAACAATACAATAATCCAGTAAATATTTCCTTGGCTTTTTTTTTTTTTTTTTTGAGGACCTGTCTGCTATTTGTGATGGTAACACCATTGGATCTTCTGAGGGGAGAGGACTACATGCATCCTGACTCTTCTCAGTCAGTTGTCGCTATTAATTGGCTTTTCCTGTCATTACCTTCAAAAGACAGGCAAAATCCGCCACAATAATCTAAGACATACCCCCTCCCCCGCCCAAAACACGCTGAGAGTAATTAGCAGAAGGTTTAATTGGCTCAAAAATAAATATCTCTCGCTGAAACTGTACGTCGTTCATGACAGAGACGCTCGTGCAGTCCCCAGACGATCACGTTAAAAGTGAAGTATTTGTTTGATTGCCTCTCAGCGGAGTATACGAGGCCTCGCCAACAACGCAGGTGCACTTTTCATGTGAAAATCTTTTTCTCACGATTCAGAAGCACACACTTCTTACTTCTCTTTTTTTAGTTGAGACGAAGAACGAGAGAGAGAAGGGGTGGAGTTTCTGAAGGCGACGGAAACAAAACTCAGTCTTTGACAGTGACATCAAAGGAGATGGCTTCTTTTGTGTTGGGAGAAGAGGTGCGTTTGAAGTGCTCTCCTGGAAATACTGGAGTGCGGGAACGAGTTCATTGTTACCCGGCTCTGCCGATGATTATCTTCCATAGGCACAGAGCAGTGAAGGGGCCTGTCAGACAGTCAGACAAGTAATGATCTATACACTCGATGCTGAGGTTTCAACTCACAGCAAGACACAGACACGTTCAACATGCTGCTCATTCACAGATTCCCGATAGTAATAGGATTGGAGATACCTTATCATTATCCATCCTGGTTTTTTCGACCAATGCTTGTTAAGAGATGAGCTATAATTTTGACAACCTGGGCATTTCATTTTGCACATCACGTTATTAGTTTATACAAATGAGTATTCGCACCCTAGCTTTCCTAAATATCCTAAACGGTGGGGTCCAAAAGTGTTCAGACAGCTTGTCAAAATGCTTCTTTTGTGTATTTTTGGAATTTAATAGATTATTTGGAATACATTTAAACAAAAGGACAATTTTTAGATATTCATAAAGTTTCTAACATTTAGTTAATAAGAATCTTACAAAAATCTCATGTCCAGCAGGGCTGCATTTATTTGTTCAAAAGTACTGTATTGTGAAATATTTTAAAATATGTTCAAACGTAATTTATTCCTGTCATGGCAAAATTTTTAGCAGCCAATACTCCAGTCTTCATTGTCACATGATCCTTCGGAAATCATTTAATTATGCTGATTTGGTATAGTATATAATCATATATCTTGTATGTAATAAGACGAATCCAGGCCTTTTCACCCAAATTGAATAGGTATCTTTCACACTCAGGAGACACAAATAGAGGAACAAGTATTATGAGTGTACTTATAGCTTCTGAATTTTGTAGGGCTTTTGGAAAAGAAAGCCTCTGTTGCCTCTGCTATTATTGTACATGGGCAGGCAGTCTATAGCGCTGCCTGTAAAATCTTTGCGAGAGGGTCATTAAGGATATTTCATTATCTCCATATTGCCAAGGTCAGGTTGTCCATATATCCAGTTTACAGCTGCTGTGGGAATATGCTGCAAGTGTAGTATAATAGACCAGAAAATGTCCACACCGGGAGTGATGGGAAATCAATATCGGGGCCCAGCTCATCAATATAAACCCCATTTTCACAAGCAGGAAGAAGGCACTCAAGAAAAAAAGCAAGGAAAAATAAATTAAATCAAAGAGAAGAAAATATAATAAAATAACGGGCCAGTGTTCATAATGTGCTTTTTTGTTGTTGTGTTGTGTTCTGGGAGCGAGTCATCAGATGAGGGGAGTCGGGAAACCAGGTTTGGGTTGATTTTGCTGTAATCCACCCGTGCTGGATGGAGTCGGTCGTAAATGTTATGCTACACGTGTGTAAGTGTGTTACAGTAAACGCGAACATGGGTCGTGACAATGGCTTTTGTTACGTCCAGCTCTGCCTCTGGACTGATTCATACATCTGCTCTCACACGTTGTTGTGACATCTGATGTGCAATCGATTCATTCTGAAAACACGCTGTACAAAGCCACTGAAAACTAAAAACCGTATCATAACACAAAGCAAGTGATTCATTTCAACTCAGCACTCAATAATTGCTTTTACAGTAACATATTTACAGTGGATGATATAGATAAAAACAAACATCATGTAAGTGCTTTAACAAAACACAATCTGCATTTTTCTGCTTTTTAAACCTGCAGAAATGCCATTCCATATAGGTTTATATTATAAATGAGTTATTGTAGAGACAAAGTCAAAATGATCATTTGTAGTAATTGACAATAGGCCACAGATGCTGCTTGCTTTATGCATCAGATTGAGATACATTTAATTATTTGCATGCATCCATTATAAATGTATGTATTTGTGATTTTTACACATCTTTATATTTTCATGGCCCGCATCCCTACCCTAAACCTAACCACTTCTCACCAAAGGTTGAGGCCAAAGGTTTCTCAATGAAAGAAATAGGGTTCCTGTAGTCAACATAGTATCGCCTAGGGCAGGGGTTCCCAAACTTTTCCATTCCATGACCCGCCTAGACAAGCATAATCTATTTCACGACCCACCAAAATATTTGAGATCAAAAAACAATTGATACTACTTTAAGCTTAAAGGGATAGTTCACCCAAAAATGAAAATTCTGTCATTAATTACTCACCCTCATGTCGTTCCAAATCCGTAAGACCTCCGTTCATCTTCGGAATACAAATTAAGATATTTTTGATGAATTCTGAAAGCTCTCTGACCCTCCCATAGACAGCAATGTAATTACCACGATAAAGGTCCAGAAACGTAGTAAGGACATTGTTAAAATAATCCATGTGACACCAGGGGTTCAAAAAATTACAGTTGAACCCCTGATGTCACATGGATTATTTTACCAATGTCCTTGCTACGTTTCTGGACCTACCGATTCAAAAAAAGAACATTGCAGTTCGTAATTAATGTTGGTAGGCTATATCGTGCAGCCCTAGACTGAACTGTGTGAGTCTGTGTGTCATTGAAAAGCAAATTTAGCTGCAGCTGTTACTTTGTATACCACAAGTGGGTTAACCTCTGCCTAGGGGTACCTAGTGATTTTGATGCCTTGGTTTTGGAAATGGATTGGTTATTCGGCTATTTTTTCACTTCTCATAAATTGTCAATTTTAGTCAATTTTAGTCAATTTTATCTCACACAGGCCTCAATATGATTTGAAACTTGCATATAACTAATATCACTTCCAGTTTTCCGTTCTGGTTTGCCCCCTTTACACAAACACCGGACTGCTAAAACATCCTGTAAGCATAAACTGGAGAGTATTTTTCATCCAAATTTGAAGCGCAGTGTGGTTAAACTGTGAAAGAGAAGTTAAATGAGAAGTGCCTGAGGTTGTGTAGGCAGTCTACACTAGCCTGCGGCACAGTTTGTTTATGCAGAACTCCATTTCTCCAAGACAAAATTAAAATGCTACAAAGGCACTCTCGATAACGATGCCAGAAAATTGGAGGATTTGATTGGGATGCCTGATTCCGACACGTGTCATGTATCGCTTCATGTTGATGAAGGTTAAAGGTCAACTGTATCCATTGACAGTCACAGAATGTGACTGCTTTGACCTCGAATGCACTGCGTGGCGTCAGGTCTGATAAGTCAGAGGGGCTTCGGCCACATGCTTCCTTGTACAATACAGCACGACTTCTCTTTTACAGAGAATAATGCTCAGCCCACCCTCTTTCCACACACATACACCCCCATATACACACTGACACAAGCACATTTTTCGCTCTCATCTCGTGCGGAATGCTTATTAACATCCTCTGCGGCATGTTAATGGCTTATTGACCAAATATGGTGTAATGAGGAGCCGGGAGTGGGCCCGTGGTGATCTATGGCGGAGGGAAAGTGGCCTGTGCCGCAAAGATGATGACCTAATTTTAATATCGCAGCACAAGCTGAGAAAATGACCCCTGCTCTGATGACAGCTATTGTGGGCGAAAGCCTCACAGTTACTGTACGTGCCACCGCCTGAAGCTGACCCACCCTTAAACCCCATAACAGCAACTCGACCCCATAAACGGCTCGCTCGCGCCATCTCCGCGCCATTAAAAAAGTGCGCGAGACAGCAGGCGCAGACAGCAACTTGGCTTTGCCTTTTAAAAGTCACCTTCAAGCGCAAAACCTCACCGTCGACTTAATGCATGCATTCAAAGGAATAAGGCAAAAGCGGATACGGGAAAAGGGTCTCCGTCCCCCTAGATAACCTTGAAGATGTATGGTGTTTTAACATTCCACACCAGCCCCTGGCTCAGGCATCTTTTAAGCGCATATTTGATCATGGCCCGTACATACTGAAACATTAATACGTTTCCTTTCTAAACAGGCGCTGCACTGGGCTTTTTTTCCTGCCTTCCGGAGAAAAGGGGCTACGCAGACTGTCAATGCATGTTACTGTAGGAGGGGGATGAGACCTGGAGAGGTATTAGCATTTCAGAGAAAGGCAGTGGCGTATGTGTGTGTGTTTTATAGATGGACTATCTGTACTCATTTTTTTCAATCATGCATTATTTGAGTTGAATAACGGAGTCTGGTTTAACTATTCTGATTCAGGTTTGCTTGGTCACCTTGACATGGAAAAAATAGTGTTTTTATAAGCTTCCGATTCAAATTTAGAAAGTCGTTGTGCATTACGTCTCGTCTCTCCAACAGGAAACTAACAATGGCAGTGTATTTTAAATATATACTTTATACATATATTATGAATTCAAATAAAAGTATGAATGTTTCATGACACCCCAAAAGTCCGTATGGATATGCATTCGGGTTAATGACAAATAAGAGTGTTCAAGATAAAGAAAAGAAAAAAGTTTCAAAAATCTAATTTAAAATGCATATGCTAAGTTCTGGGTTATATATGGTTTTGAAAATCTTTTTCAAGATAACTTTGAGTTTAATGACTCTCAAAATGTCATGTGGTTATCAAGTGAAAAAAGTGAAGAGCGTAACCATATTTTCATACCTTGAATAAATTTGAACATATACATCTTAATCTTTTTTTTTTTAAACAAATGTCATGAATAATTAATTCATCAATGTTTATTCAAGTCTCACCTCATTACATTTTACATTACATTACAACCTGAAAGTTTGATTCAATGATAAATAAGAGTGAGATAAAGAAAATATTTATTCATAAATGGTTTTGAAAAACTTTTGTCCTTTTTATGAAAAGTTTGACTCTTAAAATGCCATGTGGTGTAACATCAAGTGAAGTAAATAGTAAACATTTTACTTACACCTTATACATATGAGTACAAGCATTATTTTTTTAAAAACAAAGTTTCTAGTATTTTTTTTTTCAAGGTAAAGGCTTTCTTTATGCCTCCAAAAAAAAATAAAAATAAATCAAAATTCATTTGAATTCAGAAATAAAAACGTTCATCATAGAAGAGGTGTAGCATCATTGACCCTTTCACCACTTCCTGTCTCAATCTACAAGTCCAAGTGAGAATATTTTGAAGGATGCATACAGTTGTCCTTTCCACACAATATCTGTGTGTGTATGTGCGTGTGCGTACACGTGTGTTCAGTGCGAGTGTGTGTTCTGCAGTCTCAGCAATAGGACAGGGGCCAGACTGTGGATTTATGTGGCCAGCCGGTGGAAATGACCTGTTTCTGTCATTGGGTGTGTGCCCCATCACGAGAAGCCCTAAACTATATTGGCACTGCTCTGACAGACATGTTTGTCACCCAGTCAATTTGGAAGATACCAAGGCAGCAGTATTATTCCTCTGACAAGCTTCTCTGCCTTGCTTTCTTTCTCTCCCTCTCGCTCCATCCCTCCATCAAATCTCCCTCTCTTCACTGTCAAAGGTAAGAATATGCAGTGATAGCAGGGCTAGCTGTCAAGTGCTTCATTTAGAGATTGTCATGATAATGTGAAATTGTCCAGAGAGGCCTCCGTGATGTAACTGCAGAGATGAGACATCCTTCTGTTTCCCACCAAGTCGGTTTCATGATTTATAAAGCAAATTTGAAAGATTATTTACATCAAAAGCACATTAAAGTGCAATATTTACCTCACAATATCAATTCAGATTAGTCTTACAGCACAAAAGGTCCGTGTACAGTACAAGACAACACGTTCTGCTGCTATTGGAACAGTGACATCTACTGGCACGTCTTCAAAACAAATATAACACGAGACAAAATATGGAACAAAGGTCATTTTCATAGAGGCTTTTTAACACACCCACACACAGTTAATTCCACCCACAAGTACAGCTAAATTTGTGGGAATAAAACAAGAGCTGATGGAGTCGGTTTTAAAATAAACTCAAGTTATATAACATCAGGATACGTGCCACTGGATTTTTTCCCCCCCTAGACTAGGAAAAAAAAAAAAGTTTTATAATTTCTCCATCTCCACCTCAGCGGTCCTGTTAAATTATCTTATATTTAGAACATTAAATCGGATAAACAACTCCAAAATCTATTGCACAGATACCAACCTCTGCTGTTTCTTTTTGTCAAACAATTCCAGTTTGATCCGTTTTAATTACGGTCATCCGCTAGAAACTTGCAATTAATTTGATTACGTTTCACATTTAAATATTCATCATAATTAACAACTCAATAAAGACACATTAAGACATGTTAAAAGGCAACTATTTAAATTAATTAATGATGACTTCTATTTTCACCAAATGATGGGCTTTAATGAGTAAATATGGATGGATGGACGCGATGTGGTTTAATCGGAGAGTTTATGGTTTCAGCCTTTATATAGTGCTGTAAATAGCTTTACACATTTCACACGTTAGACTCGAACGCTTTGATGCGTGATAATTCTCCGTAATCCACTGAAAGACGTGTTATGTGCGCTCATATTAATTGTGAATAAACCGCACAGATATGAGCCACGTCAAATATAAGCAGACAAATGCATTTTTATCAGTTCCAGTGGTGAGTCTTCAGGGGTCACGTGATTGAACCGAACAGATATCCTTCACAGTATCTTTGGCTTAATCCTCCTCTGTGTGGGTTGATCCATGCAAGCAACCCTTCTAGCCCTGGCGATGAATATTTTATGAAGATGCAAACATCTCGCTCTTCCCGCTGTGTAATCACATGCAACGCAATGCTACCAGGGACCATGTTAAAGGGGAAGCGTGCAAACATATCCGCGACGGGGAAGAGATCCATTTTGTCTGCCCACTTCCATTCATTAATGAATCAATGTCGGTCCCCGGAGAGCCCCTTTAAAAAAGGAACCATAATGCCTCTTTCCCCACGGATGGGCCGGTGTTATTTTGATCTTGAGAGAAACAAATGCTTTTTGAAAGTGCTGTGTGCATTAAAGGCTTGGAGGGAGGGCTGGGGAGTGGATACAGTAATCAGAGAGATATCACATTAGGAGGAAGCTGTTGACGGAGACACTATGGACATGCTTTATGATAAGAGGGGACAGGGTCGGATCAATGGCTCAAATAGAGAGCTCTCACAATTTAGTGTCTGTACGTTTTGATTTTATTATGTTTACTGCGTGTATAAGTAACGGCAGTGCATTAAGGGTTTCCATTTAATGTATGGCAGGAACCTCCTGCTGTCGCTTAAAGTGCTCAAAAAGCCAGACTGGATGTGAAAAGATAAACAGGAAATGGGGGGGAAAATTAAGACTAATGATAAACCAACACTCAAGACTGAAATGTGGAGAAAATTAATTTCAGTATTTTATCATTTTTTAAAAAATGGTATTTTCACTATTTAAGTTGGATATGCATATATTTTTGCATGTGTTGCTTCTTGGTTAATCCCAGTGAATTGTTTAATAATACAATCTTGTGTTTATTTTGCTTATTTCCCATTACTGTCTGATTAACCTTTATGGTGGGGTCTGAGAGACCTGAGGCTCTTTTAATATCTCAAAAATTACTAAACATCTAGACTTTTCGTAATCTTATGAAAAGTGATTATAAAGAAAATTTCAACCTGATAACATGCTTCAGATGTCGTTAATAAAAAAATAACTTTACTTACGTTTGGGGTTTCAGAGACCCTGAATATAAAACATTAATAAAGGCAATGAATCTTCACATGCTAAGATTTTCAAATTGAATACGTTTTACTCATTTATTTTTCTTAAATGCGTTTTATGGGGTCATACTGACAGAATAAACATGACTATATTTGATTACAATCACACTTTGGAAAAGTCATACTACGTCAGAGGATCATGAAGAAATTTGAAGCGACGATATGTGGATACTACTATTTTTTGTTTTTATTTATTTTTTCACATAACTCATCAGGACCTCAGTCTCTCAACAGAACACGAGGGCTACAGCAATGTGAAGAATACAGTAGCCCTTCAATCTTACAGGAAAGATAAGATTTTTTTTTTTTAATGAACTAAAAAGCTGCTTGAGCATACAAACAGTAAATAACAGAATATCCAAACATTTTACTGTGTTAAAGCCTAACAAATTCAAAAGCTGTTCTCTGTGTAACAGAACGAATGGAAGATACTCAAATGTCACAGTGGTGAGGAAAGGTTCAAACAGTGTGTGTGTGTAGTTTAGTTTAGTTTGGAATTGAACTGTATGCATGTTTTCATGTGCGGGTGTCCTCCTGGCCTGTAAGTGTTGTGAGTGTGCATGATGGGCTGAGATTTGATTAGCATGCCCATGGGTATGAACAGTAGCTGGAGAAAAGAGTCTCTGTGCTCACCATGCCTCAATGCTCCTGTACACACCAAGTGTGACCAGCCCTTCATTTTAAACAGCCCCTAGCTGCCCCCTCCCACCAGCGTAAAGAGACCACAATATACTACTCACCTCATCACTGGGCTTTTCTTCCAACCACATGGGAATTTAGGATATTGCTTGTGAATTATTACTATATTCTTTATTACTATAGAGGGTACTGTAGTGATTATTCATGATAGGAAATTAATGTTAACCTTAAATGTTACTTAAATCTGTTTTATGTAGACCAGCTGCCATAATGTCTGAATTATTGTATTATATTATATTATATTATATTGTATTATATTATAATACTTGTTACTTCCTCAGTGGAATGCAAAGGAGAAATTCTGAATAATGTGCTAGTTGCTCCTTTTCATGAAAATACAATGAATTGGGATTTTTTAATTATTATTACTTGGCACCATTTTTTATTATTTTTTTTTACTTTAAAAGTCTTTAAAAAGTCTTTATGGTCCATGTCTATGATACTTTCCCTTTTAATTTAAACTTGTCCCTTTTAATTATAATTTCATGGATTAATTAAATATTTTGTATTCCACAGAATAGGCATACAGATTTGGAAAAACATGATGGTAAGTAAATGATGACAGAATTTTATTTTATTTTTTTTATTATTATTATTTTGGGTAAAAATAATAAAGCAATAAAGTGCATTTAAAAAAATGTAAAAATAAACTTTAAAATGACCAAATATCTATATTTTTCATGCCAAGTGTGTCAGAGTGACATTTCTTCATAATGCTCGCTGGAATCATTTAAAGTTAGCATTGTACTCGATACACACATTCATTCCTTCCACTCAAATCACACTGGCAGGTCTTAGCATTGAAAAAGCGCAGTTATTTTCGAACATTTCATCCTTTACACACATGCCTGGCCTCGGGGCCTTCCAACTTAAGTGTTTTTGCTGGCCGTAAACGAGCAAGGTTATTTTCACTTCCTAATGGTCACCCACGACAACCGGCTCATAATGAGCACTTGCCACCGAGGATTGTTATTTTCTTAAGGACCAAATTAAAAAAGAAATCCCAAGCAGCCGCATCATTACAGGAAGCCTAGAGGAACTATTTCCAGGTCATTAGTTGGCTCGCCTGGCCTTCCTGCTTCCACCGGCTGGGGAGAAAGGATGTGATGAATTGTGCATCCGTTCAATTTGCGAAGCCACTGTTGTTAATGAGGACTTTCTTCTTCCTTTCACTTTTTCCCTTGCTCAACCAGCCACCGCGCTTGCCTTTGTCTTGAGGTGATATCCTCAAAACACACTCCGGATGTGATTAATCCTAATTGTCTCATTCTCAAAAATAGGAATTCGGCTAATATTCTAAGCATGTATAAATGTGTCAATGTGCCAATTATCAACTGCTTAGCATAATTCTAGTAACTCAGACGCATATAGATGGTGAAATCGCTCCACCACCTCTCAAAAGTCGTGAAACGCAGCCTCGCCGTTGAAGAGGTTACATGACAAGTTGATTGAATTAACTTCTAATGGGCCCATTTTGTTTTCCCCAAGTGCTGGGAACGCTGCAGATTGTATCTGTGAGGCTGGAGGCTACAGTGAGATAATCAGGTGTGCCGAATTCCACATGACTTCCTGGAGTTCCCAGCGGTCATGTGGATATCTGATGAGGGCTGACATGTGAAGTATGACATCATGCCAGTGGGTGGCCTATTGGAGTGCTACACCAGTGAGGTCACTGGTCTCCTAATGACCTCCTCAGGGTTCGACTGCAACTTCCTCTCGCACTCCTCTCAGGCCTCAAGTCTCCAGAAATTCTCTCCTTTTCTTTCTTATTTACTCCAACACCTTTTTTTCCTCCCCGTTCCCAGCTGAGAGAGAGAGAACTTCCCCCAAAGTCCCTCTCCCCCCCATCTCCGACTGGTTTCAGCTTTAACGCTCTGCTAAGCCTGCTTGCTTGTTGGCCTTAATCAAGAATTGGGGGCAGAAGGACAGGGCCAGTGAGCTCCTAAACGCCCAGCAGGGTCTTTATTCTCAGACAGCGTGCGTCTCGCCTCACCCTGCCCGCCGGAGCAGAGGCAAAGGAAAATAAACCCACTCACACATCAACACTCACTGTGTGGCCGGCACCTCAAAGCAGGCCAGGATGCGTGAAGCCTGGTTTAAGTCTATATATGGCAATACGCGTCTGTCCGTCTGCCAATCTGTAGTATCCAGCACATTTCCGCATAAATGTTTGTGGGCGACTGCCAAAATGGCTGTCAAACATCTCTATTGCCAGGCCCTAATCACCAGTTCATACATATTTTCATACAATTGATCTTAGCAACATAGCAGGGTATCAACATGTCCTAATATTACCTGTAATTCTCCTCACACAAGGCTATTCGCATTAGCATGCGCCTTGCGCCCTTCTGAACACATAGCCAGAGAGCAAGTTTACAAAGCTACGAGCTTATAGAACTGCCACAGGCAGTTTGAGTTCCTCTCAGCAACGCATCTCCAGGCCCGCAGCCAGTGCCTGGTCGGGCCGGAGCGAATAGCCATGTTAATGCTTTCTCCCCTGCATGTTCTTCTTTAATATTTAACACAGGTTATTAGACAGAGCGAGCTTGCGACCCCCTGAGCGCCTCCGCGTCGCGCATGAATAACTAATGCACGACTGATTATGTTAATCAGCAATCGCGGGGGCCGAGCGCTGATGACCAGGAGTGTTGCCGTGGTACAGGATGAGAGTCTAATAATCCCAGCATCTCCAAACAGAGCCCCCTAACCCATTATTACACAAACAGACACACTCAAACACACACACACACACACACACACACACACACACACACAAGCCAAGCAAAAGCAGTAGGTCTGACCCAAACTACCCACCCACATCCATACAGACAGCTCCCAGCTAACACAAGCTTATTTAGTCCTTATGCTACAGGCTTAAAGTACTGATTTTTTTCATACTGTGTGTGAGGGTATAAACATGCTGCTTTTATTCACCTCAGATTTTTTTATTAAATAGACATGTGCATAAGTGCTCAGAGAGAGGAAGCAGATAGTAGCACTTAAGATATTCTGATATTGACAGCTTAGTTGTCTTAGAGTTCTTAGTTGTAGTGCAGTCAATACATATTCAGTCCAAATTATATACGTTGTTATTATGATTTTGAGTGCAATTTTTTTTGCCTCAGACCCAAAATGTCACATACAAATCCTTTATAAAAATGTGATTTTTTTTGCACGTTTTAATTATAATAATCAAAACAGAGTATAACAAACGATAGATAGATAGATAGATAGATAGATAGATAGATAGATAGATAGATAGATAGCAAATAAATGCTGTTCTTTTGCTTTTCTACTCATGAGAATGTATCGCATTTTCTAGAAAAATATTAAGCAGCACAACCATTTTCAACACTGATAATAACACTGATTTTTGAGCACCAAATCAGCATATTAAAATGATTTCTGAAGAATCATGTGACACTGAAGACTAAAGTAATGGCTCCTGAAAATTCAGGTTTGCTATCACAGGAATAAATTACAAATATATTAAAATAGAAAAAAAAAATGTATATTTTAAATGGTAATATCTTACAATATACTGTTTTTACTTTATTTTTGATCAAATAAATGCAGCTTTGATGAGCACAAGATTTTTTTCAAAAAACCTCAAACTTCTGAATGTAAGTTTTTCATAAATTGTTAGTTACAAAATTAACCATAGCAAGACAAATGAGTCAGCAATTTAAAGCGCATGAAAAAAAAAGAGATTTCCACTGCCATCATTTCACTACAGAATTATAATCAACACAATACATGATCTGAGGTGTGGCAGAAATTACACTGTGGTTTAAATTTTCATGACAAAGTGTCAATGGAGAGTTCACATAGTTGAAGAAACACTGCTTTATGTGTGCATCAACAACATGTTTAACAATAACTCACAATCACAAAATCAACAGTTATAAAAAAAACAATGTTTTATATTAAGTATTTTTTTTCTAGCAACTAAAACAGATAAGGTAAAATAGTTAGAAAGTCCATTAAATATGCTATCAGTCTGTAATGCACTTTTTGACCATTTCTTCAGTTTTACACTCTTATTCCCCATTTCAGACAGTCCAGTGGCCTGAAGACATGCCTTGATGGATCCTCATTAGTCTTATGTCACCTTCCAGGTAATTTCCTGTTCCTGATGTTCTCCACACCACTTTGCATGCATCACACTAGATCTTCTTCTGCTGCATTCACATCATGTGTGAGGGGCCCTGTCAAACCAAGAAGCTCCATCACAGTCGAAGGTGCGCTCATCTCGAGTCGAGTTTTCTTCAATAACCCCATCCACCAGCGGCGACGGACAAGCTCTGATTTTAAAAGCTTATTGCTGCATGGCAGAGCAAGTAAATGTCTTTTCTTTTTTCCGCCTGTGTGTTTTTGACCCCCCAGAGATAAAAGCATGCTCTTGGAAAGCCATCTCGGAGCTGCGAATAGTCTGAGCGCGGCCGCGCTCCATTCCCATCCCGAGTTGCTTGGCCTCTACACCATAAAGAATTCCAACGAGACAATTTTGCAGAGCGCTCGGTGAGCTGACAGCGGGTGTTATTAAAGCACAGGGTGCTGACCGCTCTCAAAGTTATTAGAGTGTGTGTGTGTGTGTGTGTGTGTGAGTGAGAGTGTGTGTGTGTCAGGCTGAGATTGTGCCTGTGATAGCTCCGCCGGCCACGATGTCCTTCACACGTACACACTCACAGGTATATTACAGAGCATGTGGTCAGTGGGGACACAGGGCATGAGGGACACGCACATATATACAGACTCACGTGCGCTCCTGAAGGGTCACAATGGTGACAGGTGGAGGTGTCACCATCTTCATCACTCCCATTAGCACAGCACGAGCCTCAGAGGTGCCTCTTCATCTCTTCTAGGTCTTCTCTCTGAATTGGTCAGCAGCTTGGACATGAACAGTAGAGTCCAGGGTGAGACCAAAGCAGCAGACCTTGGATTTCACAATGTTCATGTTGCCATGACAACATTTAAAATTGCAATTCACCTCTTCTGTACTGAACCAAAGATATTACAAACGAATGCAAGAAATTATGCATTTCAATACAGCAGCTGTAAAATAAGCTTTTCATAGTTTTATTTTTATTATTATTATTCTAGAACTTGCTGTTAAGGCATAGTTCACCCAAATCTTTTACTCACTCTCATGTCATGTATGTTGTGTCTTTTTTTTTTTTTTTGTGGAACACCAAAGGAGATCATTTACATTAGTATCCAGGTGGGTGAATTCAACACAGTTATCGTACATTTGTGATTTACGTGAATGGTTTAAAAAATTGAACACCTTAGATCATCGGCCTATAAGTTCATACAGTTTGCTGATAATTTTTGAAATGCGTCTAGCGTTTTGGTGAAAACAATCTGACATTTACTGTTTTACAGTAATATTGTGGCAGCTACCATCCACTTGGTTGCAAAAATGTTTAATATTATTAAATTACATCAAACAATTATTTTTTTTTTGAATTTATCATCAATGAAAAAGCTATATCCATATATCACTTGAAAATAAACGTTTATAAATTAATAATATTTTATTTATTTATTTATAAACAATGAATAAATGTATAAATAAATAAGGGTATGACTGATTTATGGATACTGTGCTATTAATATTAATATATGTTCTCCACATATTCATCACAAAGAGAAAATTTGCTTATGCCACATTGCAATTTGTGGCTAGATTAAAAAAAGCAAATTCAACTCAAAATGTAAAAATCAAATGGGAAAACTGTACAATAGGAAACACATTCACTATTAACAAAGTTTTCCCTATACTAATTTACTGCTCATTAATAGTTAGTAAGGCAGTTGTTATAGGGGGCATGAACTGAGGAATCAATATTCACTTGATCTTTTGATACATAAGAAGTCATTGTGCTATAAATACATTCTGTAAGTTTCACAACCTAAAATTTTTTTTTAGTCTAAAACAACTCATATTGAAGTCAGTCTGCCACTTTATGACGTAATAGTGTGGCTAAACACCGCCTCCACAGAAGATCAACACCTGCATCTACGTCACTGCCTGCTTAGCCCCGCCCACTGATTTCCGCATGTAGTGTAAATAGCAAGAGAGGTGAATGCCAAAACCAAACGATTAACTTTATTTGATGAACTTTATTTTCAAGAAAGTACCAGACCGTGTCAGTAAGAACTTTGTCATTTGTTCACTTCATTTTACTGCAGATTTGTTTACAAACAAGGCACAATTTGGCGCAGGATTTTCAGAAATATTGAAACTAAAAAACGATGCTGTGCTGACTATATTAGATCCGACAGTAAAGTCGCACCACACAAGTGTGAGTAACTGTTTTTATTATGTGGTCACTATTGCTTTGCCTGTTATTACAGATCGTTTGATATGTACTGAGTATTTATGCGTTTTTAACATAAAATACAGCAGCATCCATCTATGAAGGATGTAGGCTGTCAAACATACACAACTGTTAGCCAATCATAGCAGTGGGCATTTACTTCTGAGTCTACAATCCGCCACACCTATTCAAACAGAGCGTTCTGATGAGGGGGGTCAAAACAGGACAGAAAATAGCCTATTACATCTACTTATGTTTTTTTTTGTTTGTTTTTTTTATGATTGTAAAAATCTTGATAACATTACAAGTGAGCCTCAGAGAACAGTACAAAATACTAAAAACGGCATTTCAAGACCCATTTAAATTTAGGTATTGGGTCGAGTTAAGGGATCTACAATATGGTGATATAGAATAAGGTAGTAATATGAGCCTAATAAGTACTAATAAACAGCCAATATGCTAGAAATAGGCATGGTAATAAGCAACTAGTTAATAGTGAGAATTGGACCTTAAAATAAAGTATTACCAATCAAATCATATTAAAATAAAAGATTAATTCAAGTAGATATGAGCTGAACTTGTATGTCTATTACCTACAGTACACAGAAAACAGCTGCCCAGGGCATTACCAAGAGTGCTGCAAAGTGAACTGACTTGTCTTAAAATCTCAGTTAAACAGAGATGGCATGATATGTTTGCAAGTTGTTGTGCTTCCCTCCCCAACTGACCAACAGACAGGCTTCTCTTAGTTGGAAAAGAGGAATCAAGCAAATGAGTGATGACTCTCCTCTGAAACCATGTGTATTTGTGCGTGTGTGTGTGCGTGTTTGTTCTCAAATGAGGGGAATAGTGAGGCTTCAGGCCCATCAATCTGGCTGTTCCGCTCTCTCTCTCTCAATCTGTTTCAGGTATGGCCTGACGTGACAGCGTGTGGGACCTTGGCTGTCCATTCATCACGAACAGAAGAAATAACAGGACACCTCTGGTCTGTCGTACTAGATTAGTCTGTGGCCTGTAACCACTAGCCTTAATAGAGTCCCCATTCGCTAAGCTCAAATGTCCACTGGACCACCTCTACAACCTCTGGGGAAAGTCGGTCCGTGATTGTGTACATCCAAACTTAGCGTTCAGAAACATCATTAACGTACGTTGTTTAATCCACACTTACAGGATTCTGTTCTGTTTGAAAGCTTCAGTCAGGTAATGCTCTGAGGTGAATTGTGGGCTGTCAGTGTTCCCATGTACCGCCTGATGGCCCATCAGCGGCTGCGAGACCTCTCCACTCAGCCCTGTCAGGCGCTAGTATATCCCTCACTCCTCTTCTCTGTCCCAAGGGCTGGATCCAGCCCTCAAAATCAATGCTGGGCAATCTATAATATTCCTTAATTGGTGATTAGCAGGTACTTTGTGGATCACAGGTCCTGGCTGGAAAATTAGCCTCTGCCTTTAATAAACGTTTGACCACATGCCACTGCGGAGGTGTAATAGCTGCTGGAGAGGTTAGCCGTTAGCTTAGCGCTCTCTGTCGCTCTCTCGTTTTCTCTAAGTATCTGTCTGTCTCTGTACCTCTTTCTCTCGCATTGACCTTTAGATGGTTTCAGGGTATTATTTTTGTAAGAAATGTTTATTTAACATGGTTTAATCACAAATCCTCAAATTTTGGTTGCAAGTATTTAACATTTTACTGAAGGAGCCTGCAGTGAACTAACAAGAAATTAAGGGGGGGGGGGGGGGGGGG